>JAMKCF010000023.1:595000-646468 GCA_023634235.1 Pisaster brevispinus | reverse complement strand
CAATTGAACCTCATTATCAAAACCACACAAACTTGATGATGTCATGATGACGTCATCGGATATTGAGTTACAATAAATCAAAGTTTATTATTTTAAAAAGATCATAACTCTCGAACCACATGTTGGATTTGGACAATCTACATATCATCGGACAGGTCGATAAAAGATCAACAAATGCTGCATAGAGCGTGACCCCATTTAAACTTAACTTCCGGTTCAAACCGGAAGTTGAAAATTTTAAAAAATTCTGATCTAAAAAACTACGTAATATTTCAATATAAATTTTGCATCACGTTAAAGATGAGTAAACCTGCTCAAACTTTTGCACAAAGATGATAACATTTTAATATTTGTATCGGGTCGAAACTGGACGTCAAAGCGAACGAGTCTGTTGAACCACGTTGTATGACAACACGATAATGTAGACCTACACGCCAATAGACTGTGCAAGTCTCGCGCGTATTCGAACATTGGAATCCGTTAAAGCGCGTGAGTTTGTTTCTTTAACGGGTTAAAGCAATGTACGTGGGACCACAGTGGTCCCAAAAATGTTCGAATACGCGCGAGACTTGCACGGTCTATACAATGTACGCCTTATCTATACGTGCACTGCACATGTAGTATTGAGTACTGAACAGCTATTATGCAGTCAGTCCGCCCTACACATAATATCTGTTCCTTGTATCTGCAACGTATGCACTAGTTTCGGAGCTTGACCTCTCCATGAATATTTAATGAGTGTGGTGTAGTCTCAGGAATTTCATCAATTTCTTGTGATCAAAGTAATTTTCTGCCAAAATATTTACAGATTTATAGAGATGAATGACCGACCTTCAATCCAGTTGTACAATTTAATGATTTTGTTGTCAATTACTAGTTCTAAAATTGACTCAAAAATGTTGTTTCAAAACGAAACAGTTTGCCTCGTAAAACTTGGTACTTACTACTAATTTTCAATGTTACCACAACGTATCGTTGGGCTAGCCGAATAGATAAGGTTATATTCTATCTAAATGCTGTACATTTTACATTTGATTTCATTTAGCTGAGTCAAGGCGCTCGTTTTGCCAACACTTCTCACAATTTAACGTTAACGTCTGTTGGTGAATATGCCGCCATGGTCCCTTATGGATTTCCTGATCGCTGATTGGTCAACCGCAAAACGTCACACTCATCCACTTTCCATACTCGGATGTACTTTTAAACAAAGTGCGTGGCCCCTGTTACCATGGGGGGGGGGTTCTTCCTCAATGCTGTTACCAATTGTTTTGTTGGGTTCTTTGGGGAAATTTTCAAACTGAAGGATCGGTGGCCTAAACACATTTGTTTACTCGATTTGGGGTACTTGGAGAACAAAGGATATCATTTAAAAGGGGGTTATGGTCAGAATAATTAATAAATTGCGGAACAAAAGGTTAAATTTGGAAGGTCACTTGCAAATTTCAAGTTAAAATGTTTTTACTACTTGTTTATTCAGAAATTTATATACTTTTATTCCAGAGAATTTTTGAAATCATGGTCAGGAATTACTTGGTTAGTTGGATGGTTGAAGGGTCAAAGTCCTATGGCATGTGTCCTTAACGCTCGATACAACAAAAACTAAAGTGAGCAAGATAAGATTTGTTTTTTATTACATCAACAATTCCGTTATTTTAAGTCACATACACTGCAGGTAGGAATACAGTTGGCGTCGCTTGCTTTTTCATTGTATATTGCACACCCACTTGCTGATAGTTCGTGTAATAGTTTTATCAAGTATACGTCCCCAGAAAAAGCTTCTACATGTAAGACTTAACAAACGATACACAGTGTGACCACATTTAACCCTAATCTCCAGTTAAAACCGGAAGCTAAAAATTAATGTTTCAAAAAATCATAACTTCTAAAGCACACACACATTTGTATAAAAAAATCTTTACATCATTGGCAAAGTATTTATCAACTTAAGAATTGACACACAAATTGTGAACCAATTTTACTTTGATTTCCGGTTCAAACCGGATGATTAAATTCAATACTTGAAACAATCATAACTCCCGAACCACACATTGGATTTTTATCAACTACACGGCATTACGAAGGGAATTACCTAGCACTTACCTAGCGCTAGGCAGTATGACCTCATCTGACCTAACTTTTGGCTCAAACCGGAAAATGAAGATTTATATTGGAACAAAACCTTACTCCTGAACCACAAATCGGGTTGATAAAATAAAATATAATTAAATCATAAAATTGATGACATCGATCACGAACACCTTGTTTTGTAGTAAACAAAAACTGAATGTCTAGTTATTAATATTATTATTAAAAAAGAGGACCTAAATGTAATCAAAAGCTTCTTCATCACATGTTGAGTGAGAATCAAGTATTGAAAGGCAAGCTTAAAGACATTTTTCATCCATATAGGGTGTTTTTGTTCTGTTCTGATGTTTTTCTGAAAGTTTGTACAGAAGGTTATGTTCTTTAAACGGTTCAATTTAATAATAGTCTCAGGGAATGCTTTACCAAATAATATTGATTTCCAACCAATAAACTTGTTGAAGTATGGGCGTCTTGTAGTGTTCAATACCCAGGATTCAGGAATACATGACCAAACAGCAGCAAGGAGTCAAGGTTGCTGGAAGGCTCAATAAAAACCTGTGAATGCATATTTTTCTAGTCACAGTTCCCATGAGCAGACATTCTACATCTTCAGGTTTCACTATACAGTAATCAGGCATGCTAACTTAACAGCTTATGCAACAATTTATGTGAATGCACAAAGTGTTTAAATCTTCACTCCTCGTTTATACTTCAGTTGTTTATTTGTATAGCAAAGTTGGCCAAGTGGACTCGATATTATTTAATGCTTTGCTTTGATTAAATCTTTGTAGCTGTTGAATGCCCTGCATTGTTTGCACCTGATCATGGCACTGTGCATGTATACAATGAGCAGGTGTATTTTGCTTGTAAGGATGGTTACAGATTAGAAGGAAGTACAGTCAGACGATGTCAAGCTGACAAGACATGGAGTGGCGCTGAGGTTACATGTACAGGTATGTATTATGACATGAATGTCCTTGAATTGACTCGTTGGGTTTCTCTCTGATAGCACAATATGTCGAGATCAGCAAAACTGATTTTGAACATTTTGTAACAGTCTGCAGAATTTTACAGATGTGTCTTTTTATTGTTCTCGTAAAATTGTTGTATCACATTCTTTTTTCTACAGTAACCCTTATGGTACTACTACCTGTACGGTACCGAACTGATTGAATTTGTATAACTATTTGTACCTGATTTTCTGTAATAGTTGTGAGGTGTCCAGAACCGGAAACGCCTGAGCATGGATTTAAGGTAGCACCCCGGCTAGGAATGAATGCACTAGTGCGATTTTTTTGTAATAGCGATTACAGTCTAGTTGGAAGCCAAACAGCTAGATGTACGATGGAAGAGACATGGTCCAACCCTGTTCCTGAATGTAAAGGTGAAGTTTAGCTCCTGCCTATAAATAGATTTTTATTTTGAGTTATTTCTGTTGGAATTCATTGAGTTTCATCTACTTTGCATTTCCCTTTAAAACTGTTGTACTAGTCTAACCCATGAGGTCACAGGTTAGTTAGGCAAAGGTTTCCATAGAAACTCAAGTCCCTGCTTGCAAGGGTTTGAAAGCTGGTTAAAGGCAAACCCTGTAAATATTGCAATTCAATATAAAGACTACCAGTATTGCCATGATTGTACATGTACTGTAAAGTGCACCATTTTTCTGCAAAACTTTATTCCATTATGGTGATTTCATACTTCAGTTTAATGGTGTTTCTTTAAAAAGGAAAAGTTTTGAAAACTTTTCTAAAACAATTCTTGAAGTAAGGTTGTAAAATGTAACCCAGATGTGTGGTATAAATTACAATGCTCATGGAAAACTTACTGTATGACCTTTTTTGAGTGAAATGGTTTTGTCAATAGGAACTACTGTTGATATTTTCAGCTGATTGCATTGTTCTCAATGCCCCACAACATGGTGCCTATGAGAGGTCATATGCATTTTATCCTGGCCAAACAGTCACACACGGAACAGTTATACAGGTTAGTCGTTTATTAAGTTTGCTGTTACTACCAATCATAGTGCTTTGGAGGAGTGAAGCATCAAGAAGTGTATACTTATACATCTCTACTGGAATGTTTCATTTAAAGATTCACCTTTGAACATCCAGCTACAGTATTTTCAAAGCAATTGATTGATTTAATTTGAGCAAACAATTTAGAACATTTAATTGTTATCTGGAAAATAGTAAATGGAAATATTTGTAAGAAGATTACAGTTGATAAATGTTGGGGTTGTTGAGTGAACTCTCTAGAAGTGTTATAAAGTCTCTCATAAGCTAAAATGATTCTATCTCTTCAGATTAACTGTGAAAGATGGTATAGTCTTAACAGCAATGAGCGGTATATGTGTGATGATGGGCAGTGGTCATTTCAGGCTAACTGTGAAGCAGGTATATACCTTACAGCATACAGTAATAATCCCATAGCAGTTTGGTTTTACACCTCACTCACCCTCTCTCAAGAGTTTCATTCCCCCACCCTACCCCTCCCCCACACACACACATTCATTCTCAAAAATGCATACATTTGGTCTTTCCTTTGTCCCTGCACTTCAGTTTCCCTTAGACTTTGTACACAAATATCCGGCTTTTAGAATTTCCATGTGGAGACCCTTTATTTTCCATTTTTTGGTCTGTCCGTGAGGTACCAAAAAGAAAGAGCACCCAATACATGTGTTGCAGTCACTGTGTGGACATTCCTATGTTCTATACACAATGAAAATCCTATTCCTCAACACTGTAAACATGGTTAGACGTGTGTAAGTGCACATAGTGTTTGAAGTCCCTACATTATGTGGACCTCTTGTTCTGAGGTCCACTCCTCATATGTAGCGTTAAAACACATTTATTGACCCGTAAATCAAGGACTTTTCACCCAGTTTGGACATAGTTTCATTTAACAATGTATTCATGTTTTTGTACAGGTTTTTGTACAAGGACTTCATAGGGTCTGTAGAACCACCCTAATCCCTTCTGTTAAAGTCCTCAGTTTCAACGTATAGACTTGCTCACATACACAACCAACACCCACTTCTTATCCTCAACAGTTTGCTTAGTCTTCAAATGCCATCAGATTTGGTCAGTCCTGTTAATACGTCATTATGTCACATTCATGTGTATCTGCTGCATGTCCAAAGGTCTTGCTACTTCCAGCTCTAATTTTACCAAAAATAATCTCATCTAACAAAAATCATCTATTTCATAGCTCAAAAGCATTTTTCATTACAGAAACTAGTAATTCTAGGAAGATATTGGTCCTTTATAATTCTAAGTAAAAGGCAAGTCTACCTGTTCAACTTTTCTTGTATATACTATCACAGATAAACTAGCTCAATGCAGCTCCTATATGCTCCTCGCAGTCGTAAGAGCCTGTTTGCGTGGAGTGAGCGTGTGCTTACAGTGGAAATACGTCATGCTTATGAACATAATTGAGTTGATTATATGGATCTGTTATAACAGAAGTGTTCTTTTTTTTCTTTTTTTTTTACATAAAAATCTCTTTCCGAAACCTCTTTGACTATATATCTAATTCATACCATCAGCAATCTGCCAACATTTATCACTGTCAAAAACAGAGGAAGTTGAAAAAATAATATCTGACCCAACAAACTACTGGTGCTTAAATTAGCCTGATATGAACATGCTCAAAAACCCTGACAAAACATAGATTTTTTTTTTTCACCAAATCATGATGATTGAACTCAATGAAACTTCCACAGGTTGGATGTAGAAGGTTGAGTAAACTTGAGGAGGATAATAATTAATTTAAGATTGCCCACCCGCGGTATTACTTTTCAGAACTTTTTCGAGCTTCTTGAGTAATTGTTTTCTTGGAAAATATTAATGCTACAATGAAACCCTAACTTGACGAAGGAAAGACAACAAAGGTTCCCATAACTAGCTCCCCAGGATTTGATGCCATTTTGTAAGCAAATTGATGATTCGCCGAACCTTGGCCATGAGCCGCGGCCGAATATTTGCCATGGTATGCTGGAATCTCAAAATGCTTAGACTTATCTCCCATTGAGCCGAATAGAATGACAAACATTAGTGCAGCCTGGCCATTCTTTTATGCCAAATTTGACAACAACAGGACAATGGTCTGGAATGGGGGGCTTACACAATAGCCCCTGTTAAGGGATTTTACAAAGGATTTTTTCCAGAACTTGTGGTCGGTTTTTGTGCGGGTAAAACAAAGTGTATCTTGGTAGGTGCCTGCGTGTGCACGTTACAAATTGAAACATCTAGGTTATATAAATGTCAGCTGTCCGGTTGCCGGCAAAAAATTAATGAAAAATCTGAAATTCCTCCAGACGTTAAATACATTCGCAATAACTTATGGCAAATGTTCTGAAAACAAATATGCGGATAAATAGTACATTTGATGTGAAGTGGTTAAATAAACAGAAGTTTGCCTTCTCTTTAAGTTACCATTTGTGAAAAGTGTAGAGCAAAATAATTTAACCCCAAAGTTAAGAAGTATTTCCTTCCTGATGATTAGTTGTAGATTGTAGGAAACTTCAAGTATTAAACAATTGCTTCATTGCCACATGATATATGGTTGTTTTCAACAAGACTCTTCTTATGACAAAGCTCCTGCTAGAAAATTGTTTTGAAGAAACATTCTTTTTAAGGTAAACATTTGCAAAAACCTGCAGATGAACTTTGCAATTAATTGACTGTGATTGTATTACTTGTTTTGGATAGCTCCCTGTAGCAGGCTTGATGATCCTCCTAATGGTAACATCTCCTATGAACCAGAAGTGAACCTGTCAGAGTTAATGATTCCTCATGAAACAAGAGCTTCTTATAGTTGCCTGTATGGATATGAACAACAGGGTGAAAGCGTAACTGTGTCTTGTTACTATAGTAGATGGTCTCAGGGTAAACCACCAGTCTGCCAGCCTAGTATGTATTTATTTACTCTTTGGTCGACAAATTTTTCAACAATTATAAATTATCTGTTATAAAGTGGTTAATGAAAAGAATAATGAGTTAAAAACCACAAGTGAAACTGACTGGTTTTTTTTTTATTAATTGGGTTTGAACAAAGAAAACATTTACTTGAGCGGGACTTGAACCAACGACCTCCGGATTAACGTACCGGCGCTCTACCAACTGAGCTATCCAGCCCTATGTTGGCGGTCTCCCTCTTAATCAATATCTTTGGTTTCTGACTGGCACCCCCGAACAAAGATAGTTGGTAGAGCGCCGGTATATGTTAATCCGGAAGCTGTTGGTTCAAGTCCCACTCCAGTCAATTTTTCTTTGTTCAAACTCAAATTAATAAAAGAAAAGAATAATGATTAGACAAAACAATTTTAAAGATAAATTCAATCTGGGGCCAGTCTCTCGTAGCTTTGAAGCACACATTTTTAGTGAGTCTACCTAACTGTCTTATCCAAAGGCTTCTTCATTGATAGACAAGCAAATTCTGAAGCTGAATTAAAACAATCTTGAAACAAGAGCATTTGTTGATGGTGAAGCATTATGTAATTGTTGATATTGTTCCTTTGTTGTAGAACCATGCGATGATGAAAGTTTACTGCATGGTAAGGTGGTCTATGACTCAGGTGGGACAAACAGGACAATTGAATGCAGTGAAGGCTACAGCCTGAATGGAAATGTGTTAGGAGATCAGTCTTGCAAAAATGGGATGTGGACTTCACCTCTCCCTTACTGTCAACCAAGTAAGCTCCATCCATTTAATCTCTTGTTATGAACTCACCTCTCCCTAACTGTCAACTAAGTAAGCTCCTTTCATTCTATCTCTTGTTATGAACTCACCTCTCCCTAACTGTCAACCAAGTAAGCTCCATTCATTCAAACTCTTGTTATGAACTCACCTCTCCCTAACTGTCAACCAAGTAAGCTCCATTCATTCAATAACTTGTATGAACTCACCTCTCCCAAACTGTCAACCAAGTAAGCTCCATTCATTCAAACTCTTGTTATGAACTCACCTCTCCCTAACTGTCAACCAAGTAAGCTCCATTCATTCAATCTCTTGTTATGAACTCACCTCTCCCTAACTGTCAACCAAGTAAACTCCATTCATTCAATCTCTTCTTATGAACTCACCTTTACCCAACTGTCAACCAAGTAAACTCCATTCATTCAAACTCTTGTTATGAACTCACCTCTCCTAACTCTCAACCAAGTAAGCTCCATTCATTCTATCTCTTGTTATGAACTCACCTCTCCCAAACTCTCAACCAAGTAAACTCCATTCATTCAAACTCTTGTTATGAACTCACCTCTCCCCAACTGTCAACCAAGTAAGCTCCATTCATTCAAACTCTTGTTATGAACTCACCTCTCCCCAACTGTCAACCAAGTAAGCTCCATTCATTCAAACTCTTGTTATGAACTCACCTCTCCCCAACTGTCAACCAAGTAAGCTCCATTCATTCAATCTCTTGTTATGAACTCATCTCTCCCTAACTGTCAACCAAGTAAACTCCATTCATTCAATCTCTTGTTATAAACTCACCTCTCCCAAACTGTCAACCAAGTAAACTCCATTCATTCAAACTCTTGTTATGAACTCACCTCTCCCCGACTGTCAACCAAGTAAGCTCCATTCATTCAATCTCTTCTTATGAACTCACCTCTCCCTAACTGTCAACCAAGTAAGCTCCAGTCATTCAATATCTTCTTATGAACTCACCTCTCCCCAACTGTCAACCAAGTAAGCTCCATTCATTCAAACTCTTGTTATAAACTCACCTCTCCCAACTGTCAACCAAGTAAGCTCCATTCATTCAATCTCTTGTTATGAACTCGCCTCTCCCCAACTGTCGACCAAGTAAGCTCCATTCATTCAATCTCTTCTTATGAACTCACCTCTCCCCAATTGTCAACCAAGTAGGCTCCATTCATTCAAACTCTTGGTATAAACTCACCTCTCCCCAACTGTCAACCGAGTAAGCTCCATTCATTCAATCTCTTCTTATGAACTCACCTCTCCCCAACTGTTGACCAAGTAAACTCTATTCATTCAATCTCTTCTTATGAACTCACCTCTCCCCAACTGTCAACCAAGTAAACTCCATTCATTCAATCTCTTGTTATGAATTCACCTCTCCCTAACTGTCAACTATGTAGGCTAAATTGCCAAACAAAATTACTTTTGCATTGTTGATGAGACCCCTTTTTTCTTTTTAATTCCATTTTTATTAGAATTGTTTTTTTCCTTTTCGTTGTAGATCCATGTACAGAGTTCAGCATTGTAAATGGAGCCATCAGAAATGTCAAGAGAGGAGTGAACCATGGACAGACAGTTCATGTTACTTGTAACACTGGTCTAAAACCAAGTGTTGGAGATGGCCAAGTTCGTTGTCATGCAGGGCACTGGGTTCCAGATGACCTGAAATGCATTCCCAATGGTTTGTACATATAGTACAATAATGAATCATTCTTGTTAACGTTTCACAAACTGAATTTTCCATTTCATTAGTTATCTTTTGGCTTTAAGTACACTGAACATATAATTTCTTACTGGCCTTTTTACACCATCAAGCAATTTTCTAGTAAATTACCCCAGAAAAATTCTACAGAATTTAACCCCACCTGGAAATGTTACTGCGGAAAAACTAGTGGGGGCTTAAGGGTGTCTCAAACGTTCGAGCAGTAGGAATGTTCCTCCTGGATCATATTTCAGCACATGCATCACGAACCGTTCCATTGGACTGGTGGAACGTTCTAAATTTTAAAGTATGTTTTCACTTGTGTAAGAAAGCTCATGTACTTCGGCACATTGATATGGTCCAGCGGAACGTTCTTGCAGTACATGCCCATGATGAGAACGCTCTTTTGCACCCTGAACATGCCCGACTCGAGACGCTCTCCCTTAGTATGCTAACTCCAGGGTTAGCTCGCTACAACCAAAACTGGGGTAGCTAGTTTTCAGAATGGCCATTTCCTGTGAGTTTGCCAGGAACAGCAATTTAATTGTGAAAATGTCTAAAAAATGTGTCCCCTTGTCAGAATTGTTTAAGGAAATGTCTGTCATCTAGTCATTGTACAAAGACCTTGCGCCCAAAACAAACATTTCCAAAGGTTGGCTCAAGTTTAATTCTCAGGTTTTCTACGTTGTACTGTTGAATTGTTTTTACTTTTATAATGTTTATCAATTACTATTACTTTCCCACAACATATATAATGTTCATGGTCATAAACTGCGTTAAACTAAAATAATGCAGGAAACAAAATCTCCCTCTGTAAAACTCCATATGTCTGAGACCGCAATGGTCCCGGAATTTTGAATATGAGCACGACTTGCACAGTCTATTTGCTACCAATGATTTGTCAAAACAATGCATATTTCAAGTTCCATTATTTAGATGAAGGTCCAGTAAACCCTTGCCGTGCCTTCAGTGCTTTGTAATCTTAAAGTGATACTCATTAATCTCTATGTGTGTGATATAAATGAAATCTGGAGTTAATACTGAGTTTATTAATGACGTACAGATACATCATTCAACATTGCTTACGGAAAGCCAGCAGTGCAAAGTGAAACCTTCATTGGAGCCATTACTGGGAATGCAAGCTTAGCAGTAGATGGTGACAGAAACTCGGACTTCAATCATGGAAGTTGCACTCATACACGTGAGTATATCAACATAAACCATAATATGAGAGGTTACTCAATGAGTGAGATGTATTAAGCTTGGTTCATACTTCATCTGTTCTCAAAAAGAGCACGAACAAGTTCAATATCTGGTAGTGCATAATGGCATTTGCAGCGTTCTCCCTTAACAGTGGATGGCTGGCCAAGGTCTGGCTGGCTAGTTCAGTGTAGGAAAGCATCCCTACTTAATATGGACTATTGAAAAAGCTGACTGATGGACTAGTGAAATGACAAACTAATTATGTGGTCCTGCTTCCTAGTCACTGAAAGAGTTAAGGGCAAAGCCTGGTCTGGCAAATCATTTGCCAGTACTCAGTAAAAACTGTATGAGATAATGAGATGGATTTGGGATTAAACAAAAAGAAAATTGTATAAGAAATTGACTAGAGCGGGATTTGAACCAACGAACTCTGGTTTAACATGCCGGCACTCTTCCAACTGAGCTACCAATTGCCCTATGTTGGCGTTCTCCCATTTGTTCAAGGGTACCAATCAGAAGCCATACAACCATTAGCTGCCAGGGACCACACCCAAGTTTACGATGCAACCTGGGAAGCGACAGCCAAAGATATTGCCAAATAGGAAGACCACCAACATAGGGCTAGACTAGCTCAGTACGTAGCGTGCTGGCACATTAAACAAGAGGTTATTGGTTCAAATCCCGCTCTAGTCAATTTTTCTTTGTTCAATCCCAGATCCTTCAAACATTTTTTTAGTCAGTTTCCCTTGTGGTTTATAACTTGATGAACAATGAGAGAATCAGTTATATGAGTGATGTCATCTTAATATCAGTCGATTGAATCAAATGTGCTGGTGGCAATGTGTGTTTTTATCTTACTTTAATGCAGGAAAGGCTGGAAATGAACTATTCTGGCAGGTGGATTTACAGGGTATTTATATCATTGAATATGTTGATATCTACAGCAGACAAGATTGCTATGGTAAGAAACTATCATAAATATATACCGTGCAGATTTTATGCATTCTGATTGGATGAAACTTGACCAAGTGGTACTGTTTCGCCAGTCTGAAATTGCAAGCGAAGATATACAGTAGGAGTCGTATAAGACAAGTTTGCTAAGTATTCTGTGCTCATAGCCTCACACATGTTGGCCAGCCAGCTTACGTGGGCACCATTAATGAGTTACGCAATCAATGCATATTAATGCTCAATGTAAAATTTAATGCACAAAGACACACAACCGATGAGCCTCACCTGCATTTAACCCTTTGCTAAATGGAGACGGGACTTAAGTTGAAAATGCACAAGACATAAACAGTTTATTAGGTTTTCCTATATTGTTAGTGACTCTCTGTAGCAACTCTGTCTTAGATAGCTTCATAAACAGCTCTTTAAGACCTTACAGAGTTGTGGCCCAGTGATAAGGGACTGAGTGACCCTGTTTGTATTGAACTGCTCGTCACCATTCTTTTATTTCCTTATTAAAATTTCAAGCACTTACACTGTACTTTGCTGTGTTTTAGGCTGGATTTGTTACCATCTCTCCTGTTACCAACTATTTCACAATGACCCTTTCACTTCCTTCACCGTCACTTATTTAACTTTAAAACACTTAAATAGTTTTACTTTTACTGTTTTTTTTATTCTAACCACTAAGTCCCAAAGGTGTGCAATTGTCCTTTACTGAAGCACCTCCACAGTAAATGTAACTGTCTAACTTGATAGTTCTTTTGTCTACTTCAATGCTTATCATAATTTTCTCTACATTCTATACAGATGATATATACATGTATTCAAGTAAATGGCTTTTAAAAAGAAACATATAATTTGGATTTAGTTTTGATCACTCTGTCAACAAATGTTGCTTGTTTTCAAATTGCGACAGAACTTTTCTTGAAATGTTTTTTCAGCAGATTATGATATTACACCCTTGTTCTTCTTACAGAGGAAAGACTGTCCAAAGCTTCAATACATGTTGGACTTCCAGAAAGTGAAACATCAAGACTATGTGAACCTAAGAAGATCAAGGAAGAAACAGTAGTATCTCAACACCCCATTCATGTAGATTGTGCTGCAAACAATCTGTATGGACAATATATTACCATCAGGTTGCCACACAGAAAAGAAAACATGAGTTTATGTGAGGTGGAGGTCTTTGGTTTTGGACCAGTTAAAAGTAAGGACTGTTTGCTCATTTCCTCTAAATAATGTTATGTATTTCATTTATTCATTGCTTGTCATTTAATTTTGTTTCCAAAGATAAATTCCGAAGAAAAATTCTGAAGATAAATTCTGTTACATAGGCCGTTATTTCCTTCTAGTTGACAATGGAAACAAAGTTGCTGTAGGAAATATTGAAAGGTTTGATATAAAAGCATGGATGTGATCCCTAGCTACACGGCAGTTAACAGTTGTATGGCTTCTTACTGGCACCCCGAAAAAAGATATTGACTAATAGGGAGACCGCCAACGTAAGACTGGATAGCTCAATTGGTACGTTGATCCGGAGGTCGTTGGTTCAAGTCCTGCTCCAGTCAGTTTTTCTTTGTTCAAACCCAAATTTAAAAAAAATAACCCAGTCAGTTTCCCTTGTGGTTTTTTACTTGATATAAAAAAATACAGGAAGTGTCTGTGTGTCGGAAAAACAACCATAGACGTGGTTGTTCTGAGAAGGTCAGAAAATGACTAGAACTTGTCATTCTGCATGGTAGAGAAACAATAAGTTGATGAAGTTTGAGGTTGCACTATTTAAGACTATAGTATTTGAAAAAGGAAGAGAATAAAAACGGACTTGAATTTGACATTTTGACTGACAAAATATTCCCCCTTGGAAAAGACACATTAGATGTTGAAATCCAATGGAAATCCAATGTTGTTGTGTTTCAAAATTCGCACTGGAAAAGTCAGGAATGAACCAAAACATCTTTATACAAACATGTACAGACCCATTTTTCTCAGAATTGTCATCAGATAGTTCAGATGTTGACAAACTTTGCACTGGAAGGGTTGACAATGGTAATATACACAAATTTTTTAATACTTTTTTTCCCCACTCCATGAGGAGTCTATTGGAAAATGAGTACATCACCAAATTGAATCTAACATTTACTTTCCTCTTCAAAAGTTGCTCAAGCTCTAAACAAAACTGGTGGAAAACTCATCTTTTTGATCAGCTAACCTTAAGACTAAAAAAATACCAAGATAAGACCAATCCACCATGGCAACTGCCTCTTAATGGCACTCACATGGGATGCTAACAATTATGACAAGTGTGGCAAAAACTTTTATGTGTTTTGTAACTATTTTGTGGGACTTTTTGGTGCATATTCGCAGGTGTGATTGGTCCTTGCAGTAAGGGATTCGTCTTATGTACCAGTACGTTATCAGTCATTAATGACTTGCAGAAAGAAACTATACAGTGCTTTACCATCAATTATTTTTTTTTAATATTTTTGCTTGTCCACTACTCTGCGTTTACAGCATGTAAGCTCTACGATGTTCCTTATTCAAAAGTATCCCTAAGTAAGGATGAATATCTCAGAGTGGATATAATTGTTGCTGCCAGTGTAAAGGTGTATCATAAGTGCACTGAAGGTTACACTCTACTTGGATCCCCTCACAACAAATGTAAGAAGAGAGGTGCATGGGAGAAAGCAATCCCCACTTGTTAACCAGGTACAGTTGCTTAATTTCATTTGTATTTATTTATTTTATTTTATTTTTTTTTTTTTGGGGGGCGCTTGCTAAAAGTTCTTAATATAGTGCATTAGAGTTACATTTAACAATCTATAGTATTTTAGAACTGCAATAGTTTGTTTATTGATCATTAATAAATACATCGGAGAGTTAACACACTCTGTTGAGGCTTGTGTTGCGTATTAAATTTGACAATCTTAATGGACCTCACCTTTGTCTTGGTTCATTAACAGCCAATCATTACCACACTGTATTTCCCTTTTTAAGTTAGGGATTTAAATGAAAGTCTCTAAAGGAATAGAGATACATTTTCCAATCTGTTTTTGAAACCATAATAAACAGGAGTTGTTCTGTTTATAAAGATAAACCATGCAAAGGACACTCAATGGAAGTTGAGCGAGAATCTATCAAAATTCACAAAGAAAAATGATGTCAGTAATTGAAATTGTGTAAGGTTGTAGTTCTAAGGAACCAGGTGCAGACAGGTAGCAGTGTCTCTAGATGAGTGCATCTGCAAAAAGTGTACAAGTGCCTCAAAACAATACTTTGAGGAAAGTGATTTTACATAGATGTAAATAAACCCTAAAGGAGTTGCACAAGAATTGGTAACAACCAGCAAAAACAAAACTAACGCACATGGCACCATTTGAGAAGGGCACCCTTGGCTAGAGGTTATAAAGTGTTGCTCATTGGCCCTCCTGTGTGCCGAATGTACGTATCTGTACATTTCCATTCCCTTACCAAAATTTAAATTTTCCAATATGAACCAATAGGAACTTTTCCAATGTTGTGTATTGGCACAAAACCAATTGACCCAATTGACCGTACTTTTGACCGCATGGGGGGCGGGTTCAATGACAAATATCATTGCATTGCAACTACAGTTTAATCTCATTTTGACTGCCTGCGTGGCCTGTGTGTTGTGTTCTTGCATCACTCGCTAAATAAATAATAACACTAACATCGGTGACAAAACCCCTCGTTCGTTTTACTTGTTTTGCATGACGCAAAATTGGCTCAAACACGCCCTCACGCGGTCAAAAATTCTGCGAATTGGACACCCTTGGACACAACTGGACTCAGTTGGATTAAGTTTTTTCCAACCAGACCAATTGGACACCCAAAAATAAGTTTTTACCCAATGGTCTGAAAGCTCATTAGTCCGGCAGATTGATATCGATCATTGGACCATTATGCAAAAAAAGTAGCTTATACCCAAAAACTTACAAGTTTTTGGACTGTTATACAGTTATAGGGGTATAGTTTATCCCACCATACTCGAGGGATTTACACCAGTGCAATTAACTAATTCTAAATCTAGTTGGTGACATTGGAATTGTTTTTCCAATTGAACCCTGTTGGGAAATACAATTTCAAATTGGAAAAATATTGGGAGGTGAAACTTCCAATAGGTAGAAATAAATTCCTACTAATTCCAGTTCAGTTAAATCAAGCCAACTGACTCCAATTGGATTTCGAATCGGACTGAGTTGGTCTAAGATTTTATTCCAAGTGGAAATTCAGTATTCCAATATAAAACAACTCACACCAACTCAATACCAACTTAATCCGATTCTTTCCAACTGGATATCCAATTGGAATGAATTTGACATTTTGGTAAGGGTTATCTGTGTTTGCCTCTAAGATGGTGGCCTGATGATGTCAATGCACAAGGTCCATTGTATTTAGTAAAAGCCTCAAACGTAAGATTTTATATAGGTGTTTTAGGAATAAAGCTTGAAGTAGCATCCAACCAACCAAAGCTACATGACGAGCTGAGGAAACAGTCAGTCCACACTAGACCAATCCATTTCAGTCTATGTTCATACTTCAAAGTATGTCATGTCCTGGTCTTGCATCACTGGGATGCTCTTACACTCTGTACACGTGAGGCATGGGCTTCAACTCGCATCACGCTGGCATGTTGTACAGTTGCATCAACACCATTGGTCAGGGATGCCTGGTGTGTGTAAAACAAACGCTGGGTGTATTTGCATCCCAGTAATGGCAGAAGTTACTGGTACAGAATATCCATAATAGACTTGTCTTATTAGCAATTGATAACAGGACCTATCTAGGACCTGAGAAGAGGAATGGTGGTTGGAGGAAGAAATTGCTGTGCACAACCAAGACATCTTAAGCACAGTAAGGCAGTGTAGCAATGCCATAGATATACATGTATTTTGTTGGAAATGGTAGATGGATGTAGCTGTAGCCTTTTACCTATAGTTCCATCTACAGAGGTAACAATATTCATGTGACATGTACTCATTATTATAATCCATGCTCTTATGATGGTATAAGTTTATATTTTTCAGTTATTTTCAATTAGTCATTCTGTGTCAAATCGCTTTGTGCCTCATGTTGCTAACAGATTTTCTGTACTCATTTGGTCTTATGAGAAATTAGAAAATTCTCAGACTCAAGTTTGAGTGTTTTGGGTTCATTTGGTTTGGGAGTTCAGATCCTTGATTTTTTTAACTATTGCATAAGAACAAGTCTACTTAGTACTTGGCATTTACAAAATTTCATTTTTATGTCATAAGAAGGGTGCAAAATCATTGACTGGGACTGCAAAATGATACTTTGTTGTGTAATTTAGCACAAATATGCTTCAGAGTGTGCTTATATAATACAAAACTGTATTGTCTGACCCTTGGAGGTATGTCCATTTGACACAGAATGACCCAATGATGGCATAAGAAAAATCTAACATATCTTAGCGTATGAGATGACTGTGTAGGGCAATTGAGAATGTTGTATGCAGTCATAATATAACCAGTCAAGCTGATAACATTCTTGAAGTGGCTTTAATTTGTTGATGATTTACAGACGGTTGTGATGTGAGTAAGCCAGATAATGGTCAGCTGGACCAGGCTATCTCAAGAGTTAAACATGACCGGAGTGTAGCCTATTCTTGTGACAGTGGCTATACCAAGTTACATGATGAAGTTGTGTGTCAAGCAGGCCACTTTGTACCCGGACCACCCAGCTGTGTACCTCGTAAGTATTGAGGTTAATGGAGATTACATAAACAAATGAATGGACCTGATTTGTTGAATTGGACAATTTTTTAGAAACCAAACATAAAAGTAGAGAGTTACACTCCGACAATACACAAATAACATACAAATGTAAACAGTATTGACATTTTTGTCACAGCTTTAAAGTGCATTTATTTCCAAACTTGGACATAACTCTGTCCAAAACCATGCTGCCAGAAATTTGAGCCAACTTGCCCAACACTGGCAGTGTAAATAAAACCAAACACGGGCAGATTTTCCCCCAAGTATGACGCAAACAAAAACGGGGCATGCTTGCCCCGTAACTTAAGTATTACATTTAGTTGTGAACAGCTTGCTCCCACACGTCAGTACTCGGGTATCACAAACACGAGCAAGCAGCTTGCCCACATATTATTACTCGACTTGCAACGAGCTGATCAGACCCTCCCTAGCAGCTTGCCAACATATCAAATACACCTAGCCTAAAGGTTACATGATGGTTGAAAGTCCAGTAACCTCACAATACAGCCATTAATGCAAAGTGAAAATCCGCTGCCTGAACCGACAGTTGGAATAGCAGCCCTGCCTGAACTAGCGTGAGCCAAAACTCTGCTTACAAATTCGGCTCTACTTTACGAAAATAGCTCACAAAATGAGGCAGTGAAAGTCCTTATCCCATAATTTACGCCCACTATTACCTAAATGGCTCCAGCAATTTATTGTAAATTCTCAGGAAATTATAGCATGACGTTCTAATGTCACAGTCCAAAAAGCACAGTTAGTTTCCACCGCCTGAACCAACGGTTGGAACAGCCTCACCTGAACCGATGGGTGCCCATTAACCATGCTTACAAGTGTTGTTACAAGTTATGTTATTATAAACAATCAAATACAAAAACCATACCCCATTAACAGTCCATTACACCCAGCCTAGATGCACTGTTACAGTCCAACCCTTGCACCCACTGTTTGACTATCCCTACCCGAACCCATGCATGGAAGCCAAAAACAACAAAAACTATGGCCTTGGTTTACATGTACAAATGATCGAAACTGATGGTTACCCAGATGTGAACTCTTTGGAAATTAAAAGGAAAACAGAGTGGTAGGTGCGGGTAGAATTGTATCGTTCTATAATAATGCGATAAAATGAAATAGTGGTAATGATTTCATTGTTACATACAATGATGGTTTTTTTCCCCAATTTAAATCGGAAATCAGACCTTTTAAATGTTTACCCCCAAATTCGGAAATATTTTTATGTATTTAATTTTTTTCAAAAATCTGCATGTTTTTTCCTAATTTATATAATAAACAGGACTTTAACGATAGGGATCCGGGGAAATGACATATCGGGGACAGTCCTCGGTTTGTTTCGTGTACAAAACCAATGGGGACGTCGCTAAAAAAAGTCCAAACCATGGGATGTCCTCAGTTTACACCATTTACGTGTGTGCGTGTGTGTGACTGTGGGCAAGCGCTACATACGCAGTGTGGACCTGAGAACAAAAGAGGTCCACATAATGTAGGGATCTGAAGCACTATGTGGACTTACACACGTCCACACAACGTTATTTGCAGTGTTGAGGAATAGGATTTTCCTTAAGTGTACAGAACAAAGGAATGTCCACACAACGACTGCAAAACAAGACTGGGTGTGTGTGTGTGTGTGTGGACACATGGAAGGGCATTTGTGGGGTCCTGACAACAATGGACAAATGGACCCCACAAGGTAATTTCAATAGGAACAATTGGGCCCCACAAGGGAATTCTTTAGAAAAGGGAATAATAGAGCAACAATAGCGGTACCCCACAAACCGGATCCGTACGGCTGTGTGCGTGTGTGAGTGATGGGCTTACGGGAGTACCCTTGTGGGGTATTTTCAACAATGGAAAAAGGTGATTATGGCTCAAACAAAAGAAATGTTTTCTTAGCTTTAACTCGAGAAGTACTTTGCTTATCAACTTCAAACTTGGTGTGTACATTCGTCTTGGGTCCCCCAGAAGCCTATTGTTTTTAAACCCTCTTGTCAAATGTCAAGGGCATCATGGCTATACAAAAAAATGTTGTCCATTAAGTGAAAGAGATTAATCTCAGCGGGTCATTTGTGTTTGTCAACACACCATTCTTGTTTTCTTCTATCTAGTCCAAAATGATATGGATTGTATACTTTCAAAAACCAGTAAGAAAGAAAAAATAGGGCTCAGCCATGATACCATGCTGTAATAGCATTATGCCCTCCACACACTCCTCACAAGCTACAACCAGAAGATGTCCACGTTTGTTTACTGCCCACTCAGATACCTCGTGCCTGTCAAACACATTTAGTAGCATGTCGTGGCCAAACTGTCTAGTGCACCGAATTCATGTCAAGGTGGCTGAGATTTACACAATGTGGGTTGAATCTCCATCCCTGCTCTTGTGTCCTTGAGCAAGACACAATTGCTCTTCGGCGTTTATGTCCTAACTTATGGATCTTGCCGAATAATGAAGTAGAAGTTGAGGTAGAAGAATAAAGGGGCTTAATCAAACCTACAAATTCATTACAAGAAACCCAACTTTTTAAGTTGATTCGTTACAATCATTTGTGATAAATGTAATTTACTGGTATCTTTGGGTGGACATTTTTAAACCAAACCTTTTGAAACTACTACATGTACATTGCAGAAAGACTCTGCTAGGTTCAAAGTGTGAGGTCATTACTACTTTTTTTATTTCTACCACAGCTCAATTTGGTTGCTAAGCATTTTTTACGGTAGTTTCTTTTTAAAACTTCGATCTTGGGTTTCTGTCCATGTTTGTAGCTTGCAAACTAAACATGACACCATAATGAGGTCATGCATAGTGCAAGCTACACACGATGGCTTTATTAACAAGTACCTCCACCCACTCAAATCTTTCAGGCTTGTTATCATGTCAATGGCTTCACACAGACTCTTTATGTATGTGTTTAGTTACTTTCCTTTTGGGGGTGTCCATGAAAATTTCACATTTGAACAAGTACTTTGGTTTGAACTGGTTGTTAGCTAGAAAGCTGTTGGTGTTAGCTTTGAATTTTGTATTTTATTTTGAAAACTGCTGTTACTTTGTCTACAGAAAGATGTCACTTGGATGCAAGCGAGTTGACTAACATACTCATAAACAATAAGGAACCAACGTTAGATGCACCAGTTACCATTGATCATAATGATCAGGTCATTTTCAGCTGCAAGAAAGGGTTTCAAGATGCTACTAATTCCATTACTCAAACTCAATGCTGGCATGGATTACTGCAGGGCCCAATACCAACATGCAGAGCAGGTAAAGACTTGAAATGATTGATATATGTAAATAGGTGACAATTTTTCTTTATTATTTTTATAGCAGCCTCCTAAAAGAGCAAGAGCTCAGGTTGGAAACAGTGATTAAATGATAATATCAGACCCAGTTTTTTTTTCACTTGAAGTAATGTAAATGTCTAGAATGGGCAAACTAAGATTTGATGGAAGGATGCAGCATGATGCAACCATCTTTGACTGAAAAATATTACCACAGTTTCTGTGTTTTTCTACAGTTCGATGTCAACGGCCACCTTCCATTGAGCATGGTTCCTATCGTATTGTAGCTGGCGATTCTAGTCTGACACATACGACATTACTCCATTATCGGTGTGATCAGAGATATAGGTTTCAAACTGGAGACACGGATGTTTACCTAAGATGTAGTATTGAAGTTAATTGGGGTGGAGACCTCCCATCCTGCCAGTTGGAAGCAGGTGAGAATAATTGAAAGAATGATCAAAGTGTAGGGTTGATATACTTAATAAATTTAGCACTTTAAAAGAAAAATATGATCTGCTCTTTGAACTGAGATTAGGTACAACTGAATGAGTTTTGCTCTCACTTGCTTTAAGTTTGGAACTGTTTTACCAATCTTTTGTTTGTTGTATACTCGATCTGTAAACATAAATTGACATAAACAGTTTTCTCTCACTAAGCTGTTGTATACACATTGTCAACACCTTAACTCAAATCAGATTTCATATGTGGACAGACTTTTTAGGTAAACCTTGAACAAGCTTATTGGACATTGGCTACATGTCTGAAGTAATTTGTTGAACTTAACAGTAGCACTGAAATAAATGGGTCTACACAACTTGTTGGTAAATGTAGAAGTCCAGTCATACAGGGTTTCTATGTTGATTTAACACTCCATGTCTTATCTGTAAGCTGCTAACCAACACTTTTATTTCTTCTGGGATTTTAATCAAAAGGTTACTTGTCATTTGTGTATGTAATTTCTACAAAGTATCGCTATAATTCATGAGCCTTTTTATACTTCTCTCTATCTCATAATGTTTAATTGAAGATGGAGATGTTTTGCAAGAATGCACCAGACCTTCAATTCAACGAGCCCTTATTTATCATCAAAATCAAAATATAGCAATTTCTGATTCTAAATCCAACTTTGTGGATGG
Source organism: Pisaster brevispinus (assembly GCA_023634235.1). Taxonomy (NCBI): domain Eukaryota; kingdom Metazoa; phylum Echinodermata; class Asteroidea; order Forcipulatida; family Asteriidae; genus Pisaster; species Pisaster brevispinus. The sequence goes on along the minus strand of JAMKCF010000023.1, from coordinate 624,629 downwards.
AGATGCTATTACTATTCACTGTAACAGTGGCTTCAGGGTAAATGGACAAGAATCAGCAACCTGTAGGAAGGGAAAATGGGAACCATCTCTGCCAAGTTGTGGTAGGATCATTAGATTTGATTGGATTTTGCTTTTGTTATTTATCAATTGAAATGTGTATTATTTAAACAAAGGGAGTGCAGAGGACATATTCTCAAAGGTGTCAGGCAGTTTTCAGTACATACTGTATCCACTGAGTGACTGAAACTAAATCCATAGGAATATACAATTAGCACTCATTATGAGGTAGGAAATTTATATTTGAGTTTTTAAACTGTTTTTTTTATGGATAGCATTTTAAAGAAATTAACAGTATCACTTATATGTGGACAAATCCATGAAAGGTTACCAAAGAAAAACTCCAATCATTTGGCCAAAGGCCAACGAGTGACATGATTAAAAATAAAAACAAAATCCTGTACAGCTTTGAGAATATGTTGCTTTTGTTTCATTGTGTTTTTTCTTTGGGAAGTAGGAACACACCAGTCCTCTTACTGAGTGTGACACTGACCTGAAAGGGGTATTAACCACTTACTGCTGGAAGACATGTATACACAAAAATGGATTCAGGACACACAACAGGAGCCTGATAAAACAATTGAACGGAAATGGCTGCAGCAGATGTGTAAAACAAACCCAGACACTCCATTGTGTAACAAGCACTCTGCATGCACTTAATTTCTTACTTTTCGTTTGCCCTGTACAAAGCGGGAAAAGGAGTACAGAATTTCATTCTCGAAATCTCACTTTTTCTGGGGGTTACTTTGTAATCCCCAATTCCAGACCTCAGTCCTTTTGTTGGACAAATGAGGATTATGAGAGATCGACAGAGAACAAGCAAACCCTGGTACAGTTTGTTGATTAGGTTTTTCGGTTTGTTTTTCTTTACTTGGTTAAGTTGTGGTTTCATTGTAACAGCAATATTCTCAACAACAACAATATTTTGTAAGTTTTGAAAAACTTTTGAATTCCCATCAGTAAGTGGTTAAAAACGTGCTTAATTTCAAGTGACAAGATCAACAAATCTTAGGGGGTTTGATCATTTGAAAATGTTTACTATGATTTACTTTTAAGCTGCCAAAAATGTATGTCATTGGTCATTTTTTTCTTTGAGGAAACCAAGGACATTTTTGGTGTAGGTACCTTCAGAAGACAATCCTTAATGATGAATTTACAATATTGATAACCTTCATATTTCAGAAGCTTCGTATAGGCGTAGCTGTGAACGGCCTGAGAGAATAGACAACATTGCACAGTACCTGAATGGACTGGATAAAATTGAAAATATTGATTTATCTATCACTACCATTACACATGGAGGTACTATAATATCAAGATGTCGTAATCCATTAGTGAACGAGCTGGTGACTTCATCCTTACGCACATGTCATGATGGAAGATGGGAGGGAGAAGCACCTCATTGTGGTATTTGATCTTTGAATAGATTTTTTAAAAAACCTTCATCAATGTATAGCAACTTTGTATCTAATGTTAATTGGTATGAGTTTACTACTGTACACTCAAAACAACGATACAAGTTTATGAACATGTTACTTAAGACTTTCAATGTTTTCAAGCCACTCTCAATTGTTAGAGGAGCTGACTTAATCCTTTAGACAAGTCCTCAAGATAAGTGCTAGAATGTGTACCACTTCCCCACAGCTTACCAATGCATTATATTAGGTTGCATACATATGTACCTAGAGATTAATAAAGTATTTCATAATTTCATTGAGTGATTAAATGAAGGAATCTTGTGGGGACTATTTAATGTTGTATAGAATTTATGTAAAAGATGCTCTTATTGTAGGGAAAGGAGTTTCGATTGTCCTTGTTGCCAAAAGATATTTCACACTTATTAGAAGGGATCAGGGAAAACAGCGTTGTGACAAATTCTGTATAATTTTATTTTAATATTAGTTCTCTAACAAGAACACCTTTACAACACTCAGAAAGCTTGTATTCTTTGTTTAAAAATGTACTTTTGTAAAAGTTGTTTAGGTTGAAGACAAAATTTGAAATAGTTAAGAAGTTTTAACATTCTATAATATGTACATGACTGTTTAAATATATTAATCATATGGTTCATATTCAACAGGCATTGTGTAATTTATACAAAACATATATCGTGGCAAAGATTGCTGTAACTAACAATCGTGTTTTTAATTTAACCCTAGAGCCTGCCCAAACACAGTTTCAACTTCCATTGATGGAGAGAATGCATTATCAGTACTATGCCAACGGCACTCTCCTTATCTACCCTGGCATTGGTCACCTTATCATTAGATGTAGAGTAAGCCAAGGATATTTGCCTAACCTGGTTGTTCCTCATAGAGAGTCCATCATTTCTAAGTTTGGAGATGCCAAGAATTATGGAGCACCAAGGGAGGAACTCTCTGGTGTTTATGAGTGTCAAGCACTAGGAAAATCATCAGTCAGTCACAGTCTTGACATTCAGGTAAGAGGTAAGTTCCACCACAAGGAAAGAACTGTAACAACAGCATCTCCAAATAATATTTTATAATCTTTAGTTTAGTGCTAGAATCATTTGTCTTGGTGGGAATTTTTTTCAGGAGGATATTGTTCCTTCCTGCAGTAAATTCTGTTAGGGGCTATAATTAACTAATCAAAGCCATTTATTGTAGCTGTAATTTATTTTATAAACTTTATGATCAAATGTTCTTATACTCGGCATCTATTCTCACATTTCCTCCTGTCTATGATGTTACATCTACATTGTGTTCCGTGTTGGGATCGGTGATTGCCGTGTGTACCTGTTTTGTTTCCATACTTTAAGCTTAATGCTCAGGTACTTTTGACATTTGGGCGTGGTGGTTCATTCTGGCATTTAATAACCGTTATAGTGGTTTCTTATCACTCAGATGGTGCTTAATATAACCCCTGGTCACTGGGCCATTTGTTTCATTCCTTACGCCATCTCAGCTCCCTTGGGAGTATATACAGCCTGTACTGCCAAATATGTACCACACCAAGCTAAATCAATTACAAGAACCATCTCTGCCCTCACAGGTACCCATTTATCCCTGGGTGAAGATAAGCAGTTACAGTTTGACACAATGGTCTTGACCAGGTTTCTAACCCACATCCTGATGACTTAGCCACCAGAACTTGAGATCTATGCACTAAACCTGTAGGCCACATCAGACATTTATACTGGTTTGGCTGATCCACAAGATTTAGCCGGCAACCAATTGACGTACATGTAGGCATAGTTGGGAAAGTGGCTGGATTGGTTAGAACTGGCAGCCAATGGGAGCCTAGTATTTGCATGGCTTTTCTAATGTGACAGGGTGGTTGATGACTTATATTGTTGCTGGAGTAAAGAATCAACATCAAGAGAAATGATTATTACAACAAAAGTATTAATTTTCAGAACTTTTTGAAGCTTCTGGAGTAATATGTAGGTACTCACCATGATTCGCAGAACCTCACCTAAGCCGTGGCCCATAATAATAATAATAATAAACCGTTCTTATAAAGTGCATTACACACGAAGTCCGAATGCGCTGTACAATGTCAATAGAGAACAAACAAAACAAAACTAGTCAGAGTTTAACAAATGAGTTTTGAGAAGGCGTTTAAATTGATCCAGAGTTTTTGCATTTTTGATGTTTTGGGGAGTTTGTTTCAAAGAGTGGGAGAAGACGTAGAAAAAGCACAATGGCCGTATGACTTTGTCGATGCCGATGAACAGGCAAGTAGAGATTGTGATTGGGAACGGAGTTTTATTGGAGGCTTATATTTGTGAATAAGTTCTTGCAAAACTATTGGTGCGTAACCATGGATGCAGCTATAGGTCAGAAGAAGGGTTTGGTACACAATTCATTTTCTAAATGATCTGCCATGGTATATGCAGGAATCTTGATCTCTGACTTAATTACTTCCCATTCAGCCAAATACAATGATAAACCAATGGTGGCAGCCTGTCCATTCTCGTATGCCACATTTGTACAGGAGAAAGGTCTGGAATGGAAGATTTCACAATCATCCCCGCAAAAGGGGATGTCATGAAGCATGAATTCCAGTACCTTATGTCCCTCTTTTCCCGAGTGCAATGAAGCATAGCACGGTAGGTGCATGCCTGTGCATGCTTCCTTGAGGAATGTCCAGGTGAATGCGTTCATGTTAGCTGTCCAGCTGCCAGCAAAAAATCCAGGGCGTTCCAAAATGTTTCCAGCCAGAATAAACTGTCTCGAGAAATTTGGCTTGTATACATGTCATCTGACGTGAAGTGGTTGAATCATTATTATTTGTGATTGTCAAGTCCTCATAGCTGGAGTCATCAGGAAGTATGGTGGTTTTGAGTGTAATATGATACTTGATGTTTCTCGGCATAAAGATGGTCATGGCTGTTCCTTTAATTAACTTATTTAGTTGTCTTGGCTGCTCACTCCTGAGAAATTTAGACTTTCAAGTAACCAGGAGTAACTGTTAGGAGCTTTGGTTTATATTTTGTTGTAAATACCTAAAAATGCTATTTAGATCAGATATCATGTGTTCAGATAACAGTTGGTCTCTGTTTGTTATAAAATCTCCTAATAGATGAATTAAAACCACATGCTGCTTCATCATTGCTTTAGTAAGTAACACCTTTTTTCCCCTCTAGATGTCTCTTGTCCAGAACCACTTCAACTTATGAATGGTAGACGTCTTGGTGATGATTTCACAATAACACAATCAGTGTCATTTAAATGTAATCTTAGTCATTGGTCACCAAGATTATCTCTACCAGTTTCTTAAAACTTGATCATAATATTGTCTTTGTCAACATGGTCAAGTGCAATCCTAAACTTCTTTTGAACGAACACAGCTAAAAAAAAAATTATTTTATCACCATACTTTACTACCCCAAAAGTTTCATCTAAATGAATGCATTAGTGTCGAGGGCCCAAATAACATAGTCATCTAATCCTGTTGACCCACATTTTACATCAAGGTTCTCAATTCCACTTTCCTTTATATCATGCAATTGCCCTAGTTGTTATTCTTTGGGTAAACAAGACAATAGATAAAAGTGCCTTTTAATGATTCTAACTATGTAAGTGAAGCTTGAAATGCATACTGAAGTGAGGATTAAACATTTTGACATTCAAAAGCTCCTCATTGGGTACTAATGACATATGCAAAGGTCCTCCCTCTACCCATATTTTGTAGACATCAATTGCTAGTGTGAATAGTTTGTTGATATTGAATGATTTATTATAATTGCAGCTCTAAACTGTTTTGAGATCCTAACTGACGATCCACAGATCGATGTGGAGAGTGGAGGGACCTCAGTTGGTTCAACAGTAGCATTTTATTGCCGTCCTGGATACAGATTAGTTGGTGATGATTTCTTGGAATGTCAAAATGGTGGTATCTGGTCAAACTCTATTCCATACTGTGAAGGTAAGATTTTCATTAATATTGATTCGTGATTTGTAATAATTAACACTTGAGGCCTTGGGGTAGTGATTTATTATAATAATAATACCAGACATTTATATAGCGCATAATGCAGTAGCCTCTATTCGTGAAACATAACATAAAATAGTGAAATTAAATATGTAAAAGCAATTGTTACAAAAATAAAGATTCAAACAAGTTGGTCCTTAACAGACTCTTTCATTCCATAACGAAGGTGCAATGAAGTGGAGCTCTTTGACCATAGAATTTAGTGGAAGAAATAGTTTGATATGACAGGCAAACAATGCAACAATGAAGTGCAGCTCTTTGACCATAGATTTTAGTGGAAGAAATAGTTTGATATTCTTATTCTTATTCTTATTCTTTATTCGGCCAAAATTAAACAAAACATGTACACTGTATATACATTAAAGCAAAGGGTGAACAAAATGTGGTGAACAGGATGGCTTGTTGATCCACTCACAAGGAATACATAATAAACAAATAAATATATGCAATAAATTAATTTAATAAAAAGAAGTAATATAAATAAATACAAAACAAAAATATAATGCCAAACAAATAAATATAAACGACTAAAAAATAATTTAAAAAAATAAAGGATTGAAGACAAACTTTGAAAATGACCAGAAATGAATTAATACAACAAAACACAACTCACAATACAATCCTATGTGATAGCCAGGATCAACATATGACAGGCAAACAATGCATCAACCATGGAAGTTCCACAATATGGACACCCATTGCTTGACGCAAAACGCACCTCCCTGCAATGGGTGTCTACCATTCCCACCATTTCGGGACTCATTTCCTTTGTGTAAATTTTGACTCCCAAAGTGGCGGACAGGATGGGCACGTGTAAGTGTACAGCACATCGTGAAATGGGTCCATAACATTGTGTGTATAGCACTTGTTGTACCATACACGGACATGAGGACCACAACAGGGTATAATTGACAATAGTTATGTGGAGTTACTTTCCCTTACAATGAATGATTTTGGATCTCCCTGTACATGTACATCTTAATCAAAGTAATTTATAGAAAATGTTTTCACTGTAATAATACAGTCTTTATCCTAGTCATTTACCCAAGATAACAGCATAAAACCTCCATTTCAAACTTGTTCCTTTTCTACTCTTTTTTCCACCAAGGTTTTAAAATTTCAAATTCATCATTTTCAATTGCTGAAAAGTGGGAAAAATGTGTACAAAAAGGGGGAAAATTGTCATACTAAAAACTACTAGAATGGGTGTGAATGCTTATTCTTTTCATAAAGTTTTATAAACAATTGCAGTGACAAATTTGACTGAAATAAATTAATATTGTTTGTTTAGATTTTTAGTACTCACAAAAAACAAGCATTCTGCAACCAGGAAAACCACTGTACACAAAAAAATTAAACAATAAGGGATTTACTAAATGTGCTCACCATAAAAAGGAGGTTCTAAAAAATATGTGTAAGGCATACATTGAGATAGATTTGGAATGCGGTTGCTTTGTGGGTTTTAATATTATAGTGATGCATTCTGATACTGACACGCACACAAAGATGGTGAGAACAATAAGATTTGGGGTCTTTAAAAGCAGCACTCTCTGGACAGCTGAAAGAGGTTTGACAACTTTGGCTGATTCCTTAATAGTTTTTAACTTACAATTGTCAGAAATAATCAAAACAGTTATCAAATTATGAAAATTACCTGAAGTTTATCTGCAAAATTCTCAAATTCCTTTGGTCTAAACAGTTACATGTAGGCATTAATTAGTGCATTTTTGACTCATACATATAAAATCAAAACAATATTTTGATTCTACAGAAAGGGCAGATCTGACTACAACTGAGCATGCAGTGTTGGATTGTGGAGGTGACTGTGAGATATGGGAGAGATGTATTGGTACTGACTATGGGCAGATGATATGTAGCTGTATTCATCCTATGCATTGTAACGAGGAGGAGGAAGATGGGCCTTATTGTGGATCTAATGGAAAACAATACAGAAGCATCTGTGTACTCAAGGCTACTGGATGTCTGTTACATAAAGACATTGAAATAGATTATCATGGGCCATGTAGACAAGGTTAGAATTTAAATTATCCATGGATTAGTGGTTAACACGAATGGTGTGTTGACAAATAAATTCCCTGCTGAGATTAATCTCATTCATCTTGATGTTGTTTGTTTTAGCCATAATGACCTTGACATGTGATCTAGGAGGCCCAAAACATTGAACTTCTGGAGGATCCTAATACCAATCCAAACATTAAGTTTGGAGTTGATATGCCAAGTCCTTCTTGAGTTATCACTCAGACAACATTGCTTTGTTTTAGCCATAATGACCTTGACATGTGATATAGGAGGCCCAAAACATTGAACTTCTGGGGGATCCCAATACCAATCCAAACATTAAGTTTGAAGTTGATATGCCAAGTCCTTCTTGAGTTATCACTCAGACAACATTGCTTTGTTTCAGCCATAATAACCTTGACATCTGCACTCAATAAAAATACATACCAGCGCAAGTAAAGAATGTAATTTGATTATTATAACAAAGGCTACCAGAGAATCAGGTCAAATAATGTTGCCAGCATCACCACTTGGAGCAATGATGTACAGCTGGTAATAAGTAACATCACTAATCTATAAACTCCAACCGTGAATCATTCAATTTAGTTGTGAGAAACAGACTGTAAATGACAAAAATTAATCAAGAAGCTTGATTAAATAAACACCAGAATAACTGGTACCTTTTTATGTGAGATTCTCAAATAAATAGACAGTTGCTGGACATTGACAGCTACTGTATTAGTGATTCGTGGTTAAAAGGTTTCTTATTATGACAACCCCATAAGGGCCAATATGCTTTTCAACTTCTACAAATCTCAAGACTGAGTCACACACAAGATTGGAGCTAAGACATACCAAGTCCTTCCTGAGTTATCGCTTTGACGGTCCTTTTGTTGTAGCCATAATGACTTTGACATTTGACCAACGTCAATGTTATTGGGAATATTGCTTTTGAAATATTTCACTAAAATGAGCGTCATATCTCAAAAAAAAATTCAAATCAGTTGACTGACAGGAAAGAGGTTTGTCCTGGTTTTTTTTTTGTTTTTACTTCAGGATGTTTCATCAGTGACCTCTTCTCAGTGTCAAATTACCTTGAAAGATGTGCAGATTTAATGCTAAAGATGTAGCTCTTGATTTGCCCAAACATCTAGATTTGGATGTGTGGTGATGTGAAGGGTCTGCAAATCTCAGATAACATCCTGTACGTTCAAGGGACTTCATATCCAAGTGAATAGGATACCCATTTTGGGGGATTAAAACTGTTGTCTGTACACTGGTAACCTGCTTGACAAAGAATAGCATTTAAGGTTCTTTTTTAAAGCCCTTGAGTGAGGGGTTGTTTCCCTAAGTCATGGCCCTTGTTATCATTGTTTACTCCAAAAAGCAATACCCTTTGGGAGTCAAAGTCCTTGATATCCTATACCGGACCGTTCCACAGATCCAAGAGAGATGGGTCAGGTCCCAGAGTTGTGTTGTTTTTGTTGGTGTGTTTTGGGGGTGTTTTTTTTTTCTAGGGGTGAAAAAATATTTGCACTCATACACTTGTCAACAAAATCTCTTATGTCTCTTTACAGACATACAGACCTACCCAAATCAAACCCTCTGATTTTGGAGCGGTCTGTTCAGCCATCGGTTTTTTGTACAGGCTTCAGATGTCTAGACAATGTAAATAAGTCACTGAGATGTACAAATTATTGCAAAATGCACAGACAACTTTGGATGGATTGCCAGTTACTAGTGATTGGTCGAGCATATTGTTTCAATATGCTATACTTCATACATTTGGTAATAAACAATGTTTTAAGTTGCACAAGATCGTAGACACGAGTCAATGTTTTAAGCTAACATCCGGGAACATTTAATGCAACACTCAAAAGGTTAAAGGTCAATAAACAACTTTATGCATATTGCAACATCCTCCTCTTTTTGAGGAAGAAGCATTTGAAAACAACAACTCTAATTTTAACACGGGAAAAAACCTGTTATTTGAGAAGAGTATTATATCATGTTTTCTCCAAATAAATAAAATATATATATATTTTTTTTTTTTTTTTTTAATTAGGGAAGCAATTTTTGTTTTCCCTCTCTTTTTCTTCTAGTAAAATGATGGATTCAAGTGAGAAACCACAATACTTTTAGACTTATAGTGTTGGAAGGCACACATCTTTTAAAACGCCTTTTATGTTTGAATAATGAAGTTAGAAAAAAAGAAGAAAAAAAAGAAGCATTTAATTTAAAATGTGTTACTGTTGTCATTTAGTAAACAGCAACTTAAGTTTTGCCTCAGAATCAGAACTTAGTATTTCACATAGTCTTTCAGTCTAATAGGCTCGTTGATCAGTCTACCAGATCTGGTTTTTGGCAAGTCTTTCAGTTCAATAGTTTCTTTCTCAGGGTTTGGGACCATCGGTTGGGACTGTTCTGGGAGGTCTTCCAAGTTAGGCATGTGTATGGGTTTCTTGGGTGTTCCGGGTCCATCAGGTAAATGTGGGATTGGGTGATGCTTTGGGGTGGAGTGTTCTGTTTTCCAACGTTTTGGTTAGCGGTGGTGGGTGTATGTAAGTGTCTTATGTTCGTGTGATCCCGCATGACTGGTGGTTCTTCACGTGTCTTCTTCAGATCAACACGATTGCGTCTCAGAATCTGTCCTTGCTGGGTTTTGATTTCATATGATCTCTCATCCAGTCTCTTGTTTACCATGGCCCTGGGCCATTGTTTTTCTCCTGGGCGGTATGGTTTCAGTCGGACTATATCTCCTTCTGCTAGCAACGGCAAGTCCTTTGCGTGTTTGTTGTACTTGTCCGACTGTTTTCTCTGGAGATGTTTCATTTTGGCACGCTCACTATTCAGGATGTCCGTGCCTCTTGGTACTAACAGGCTGTTAGATGTGGGGAGAAGGGTTCTGGTTCTCCGGCTATGCAGTCTTTGTGCTGGACTGCTGCTGATTCGTTGAGTTGGGGTATTTCTCAGTTCAAGAAGTGCCATGTAGGGATCAGATTTGGCTTTTTTGCACTTCTTTAGTAGTCTTTTGGCAGCCTTCACAGCTGATTCCACTTTACCATTAGATTGGCTGTGTTTTGGGGAAATAGTAAAATGTTCAAAATCCCAAGCCTTGGAGAAATTCTTGAAGTCATCTGACGTGAACTGACCGCCATTGTCGCTGATGACCGAGTTTGGGATGCCATATCTTGCAAAGTGAGCTTTCAACTTTTTTATGACAGTTTTGGAGGTCAGGTCATGGAGTCTGTCTATTTCCCAGAAGTTGGACAGGTAGTCGATGGTGATCAAGTAGTCTTAGTCATCGTACTCTAGAAGATCGATTCCAATTTTCTCCCAAGGGCGGTGTGGTAGATCATGAGGCATGAGTGTTTCTTTTTGGTTTTTGGTTTCATATGATCGACAAGCATCACATTTCGATACAAACTGCTTTATCTCAGCAGACATGCCTGGCCAGTATACACACTCTCGAGCTCTTCTGATGGAACTTTCAACACCGAGATGAGAGTTGTGAACTGTCTGTGTCATTTCTGTCCTGAGTGAGCTTGGTATTATAATGCGCTCCCCTCGAAACACAAGACCATCGTGAATGGAAAGTTCGTCACGAACGTTGAAGTATGGCAACGTTTGAGATGGAAGGGAGTTTTTCGTATCGGGCCACCCTTGTTGAATCACCACTTTCAGTAATTGCAGAGATTCATCTTTGTCTGTTTCTTCTTTTATTTTTCGTAGTCTGTCTGGTCCAATACTCAAGTTGTCAACCAGGTTAACCTGATCAAAGTCATCTGATCCATCAGTGTAAGGTAGGTAGGATCTGGACAGCATATCTGCGAGATGCATCTCTGTGCCTTTTTCCAGATAATCTCTATGTCGTAATTCAACATTTTCATCAGCATGCCATGGAGACGTCTGGGGGCACGATGAAGCGGTTTCTTTACAATCGTCTCCAGTGTTTTATGGTCACTTTCAACAAGAACTTTATGACCAAAAGTGTATTGATGGAATCGTTCTAGTGAAAACACAATTGCAAGAGCTTCCTTTTCAATTTGTGCATGTCTCTGCTCAGTTGGGGTCAACGCTCTACTGGCATAAGCAATGGGTTTTCTTCCTTGTAGGAGTGCTGCACCAAGACCCGATTTACTGGATCTCTTCGGATCATAGTAGGCCAGTATTGGTGCAGTTGTAACCAGTGTTTTTATGTCAGCCATTGCTCTGTCGTGTTCTTCAGTCCACTGCCATTCTGCGCCTTTCCGTGTGAGTTTTCTGATTGGTTCAAAAACTTCTGATAGTCTTGGGAGAAATGTTGCCAAGTATGTGACACTTCCTTGAAGTCGTTGTATCTCTACAGGGTTGGTTGGATTACTCATCTTGGTGATGGCTTCAACTTTTTTGGCATCGATTTTTAGACCTTCACTGGTGACAACATGTCCCATGAAGTTGATGCTTTAGGATTTAATTTCAGATTTTTCTCCATTGAGTTTGATGCCTTTTCTCTGCATCTCTGGAGGAGTTGTTTTAGCCTTGCATTGTGGCTTTCTTCTGCCTCGTCAGTTGTGTCTCCGACACCAAAAACTATGATATCATCGGCAACGCATTCTATGCCCTCGAGGTCAGCAATTGCCTGATGGAGCCGTTTTTGAAATATTTCAGAGCTGACTTTCAGACCAAATGGTAGTCTTTTCCATCTGTATCTGCCAAATGGCGTCATCATAGTAGTGAGCAGGCTACTCTGGTCATCAAGAACACAATGTAGATACCCAGATCGGAGATCCAGCTTCGAGAATATTTTAGCTCTGGAGAGTTCGGGTAAGATGTCTTCCATAACTGGCAATTCGTACAATTCTCTTTGTAGTACTTTGTTCAGTGGACGTGGATCGATACAGTATCGTAGATCATTGGAGTTTTTCTTTGCTGTCACCGCCATGCGACTACACCACTCAGTAGGTTCGTCAACTGGTGCAAGAATGTCGTCTTTAACTAGTTGTGCTAGTCCTGTTTTAACTTTGAGTTTCAGTGACACTGGTACCTTCTTAGGGGAGCATTGCACTGGTTTTGCTTCTTCTGCAATGTGGAGGTTTTTTTTGTTTTTTGTTTTTTATTATTAAGGTGAACTACACCTGGTAGAGAACCTGGAAGTTTGCCTTTGAATACATCATCATATTCTGCTAGAATGCTCTCAGTGGAGGTGAGGTTTACTGAGTGCAGTAGTCTGAAGTTGTCATAGTTGACAGTGATCAGTGACATGCGTTCAGCAGCACTGCGGCTGAGGAGGGGAATGAAGGAGTTGGGTTCAATCACCACGAACTCGACTCTGTATTTTTTCTTGTTTATGGGGTTGCGCAAGATGATTTTGGTTTTGCCAACAGCCTTCAGCGTGGACTGGTTGTACATCTTTAGTGGAAGGTTATGTGGTTGAATTGTGGATTCAGCCACATATTTCTTTGGCAAGACATTGACAGTAGCTCCAGAGTCTATTTCGAATTTCGTTGACTTGCCATCGAGCATCATTTCAGCAAAGAGGGCACTTTTGGTGTCTCCTACAGCATTGACAATCTCTACAGAGTTGATAGATTCAGTACCACTAGAGTCTAGTGATTCATTAGAGTCATACATGTAGATGTCGTGTAGTGCGTGAACTTTGCGTTTCTCTTTATTGAATTTGCAACATTGCTTGAAATGATTGTCTCGTTTGCATACACTACAAGTTTTCCCCCATGCGGGACAGAGTTCTTTTTTTCTCAGATGTTTGCGAGCACAGAATTTGCATGTGATGGTTGGGAGTTTCCCTGAAGGTTTAGCTGTTTCCTTGGTAGATTTGCTATAATCTTTTTTAGTTTTCTTGTCACTGACTTTATGAATAGCCTCAGTTTCAGTTTCACCGAAGGATTTCAGCTGAATTGTGGTTGCTTCTGCTGACCTGCAGATATCAAGAGCCATCTTGAGAGTGAGTTTGCGTTTTTGTAGCAGGAGTTTACGTGTGTGTGAGTCACGGATCCCTAGAACAATTCGGTCACGAAGTAGGCTATCTTGTAGACAATCACAAAAGTTACAAGTTTTAGCAAGTAAGCGGAGAGCCGAGAGATAAGCCTCTATAGATTCTGTTGCTTCTTGGTCTATCTTATTGAACACATAGCGCTCATATGTTTCATTCACTTCACCAATGATGTATTGGTCAAGTTTCTGCGTGATGAGGGTAATATCATCTTTATCATCATCTTCAGAGAAGGTAAGGCTGTTGAATATTTTTACCCCAGCTGGGCCCATAGAGTGAAGGAAAACTGCCTTCTGATAAGCCTTGTCATGTTTGCTCAGTTCAGTTATGATGGTGTAGTTGGAATACATCTGTTTAAACATTTTCCATTCTTCTATCGCATTTTCTTTGAGCTTTAGTTGAGGTGGAGGAGACACATGGGTGAGGGGTTTAGCATGAGCCATTGCGTATTTTGAGCCGCTGAGTATTTATTTTCGAGCCGCTGAGTAGACGAGAACTAAGTTGCTCTCATGTAAGTGAGCACAGGTATGTAGTTAATTGTACAAGAAACTACAAGTATGCTTGAACAATGTTCATGAGGAAGCACCGCATATGATATAGGTACGTTGATGTTGAGTAGGTAAACTATAGTCAGTTCGTCTTCCTACGACTACATGTACAAATTAATCATTTGTCACTTTATGTGGGCAACAGTGCTTATATAAACAAAGTTTCAGAGGTTAAATCACTCACGGACGATGTCGCTGGTTCGTACGTAGGCACACACGAAGTTCAATCATGTGTAGTGTAGAACATGTAGTACTGTGACCGTGATGTAGAACGGACATAATCTGGTTCCCGGTCTTGACGTATGTGGCGGAGAAGCTCTCTTGCACAATGGTGCTAGATTTCTTGTTTGTGTTTGTGTTCTCTCCCGGACGGATTTTCTTCAGTTTGTCATCATAGAGAAGTAAATCTAGAGTTCTATGATGAATACTTCACCGCTGCCACCATGTTTCAATATGCTATGCTTTATACATTAGGTAATAAACAATGTTTTAAGTTGCACAAGATCGTAGACACGAGTCACTGTTTTAAGCTAACATCCGGGAACATTTAATGCAACACTCAAAAGGTTAAAGGTCAATAAACAACTTTATGCATATTGCAACACATATTTGTAACTCCTTGGGGTACCCCTCACATAAGTAAGTTACCTATCAAGCCAGTCATGGTTTAGAACCAACATAATTCATTAGCTCATAACGATTAAATCACTTTCTCAAACATCTTACCTTCTTAGGAGTTCACAAGACCACATATTGTTGACATACCCTTCAAGAACATCAAAGGCTACCCTCAGTGATTGGGCATTTTGTGAACACTGCTCCTTAACTATGGAATAACCTCCCTCCTTGTATTAGACAATTCTCTTCACTTGATGTGATTCCAAATTAAAAACCCATTTGTTTTAGTTTTTTGTAGTAAGAGTAATTTGAAATTTTTGTCATTGCTCCTCTTTGTTGTTTATTGTAATTCACGGAAGTGAATATTCTTAAGGTATTGTGCAATATAAATGTCTATTATGATTATGGCACCTCTGCAGGGTTTAATATTTTCACTGGACTGCAGACCTGAGGCCAGTGAATTGAGTATCAGGCCAGTAAACTCATGACTGGCATGTCCGGCATTTTTGTGTTTGTGTTAAAATGTCTTCAATTCTGTTGAGTATTGAAGAAACTTAATCCATAATACAGATAATCTTCCCTTAGTGCTTGTGCAAATTAAAATAGTTATAATGTTAATCTCTCTGGGCATTTTTTCTTTTCTCCTTTCAATTCTGAACTTGCAAAAAAATCCAGTAGACATTTAAGCTACAGTTGCCACGAGGTCTTGTGGATTTTCCCCAAAAAGTTTGAGCCCTGCTCTGGTAAGGTCCAGCTCTGTTCTAACTCAGTAAACGAATAGTCTCAAAGGGTATAGCTAGTAGAATTGTGTGTTCAAAGATTTGAACTTTGTTTATTGGACAGTGGACAGTGCAGCACCAGTCATTAGCGGCTGCCCATCTGACAGGACTGAGACCCTCACAACTGGTACCTCATCAGTGACCAGCACTTGGGTTGAGCCTACCACAACAGACAACAATGGAGCGATCACCATAACCCGCTCCCACCAACCAGGAGATGCCTTCTCTAAGGGATCTACCACAGTCACATACACCTTTGCCGACACCGCTGGTACCCAAGCAAACTGCTCATTTGTAGTTACTGTGATTGGTGAGTGCTGAATTTTGGTTTGTCAAAATTTTGCAGACTTTTACGCTAGTATGGTGCTGCACCCAAAAATCATAGAAATATCAATAGAGACTTCTCTCATCTCGTCATTAAACAAAAACACCTCGATCCAAATTTTACAACATTCCTAACTTCTTTCTCATTTTATAAAAGTAAAACGTTTTAATGCATACTATATAACACACACAGAGCTCTTTGTCATTTGATTGGTGGAACACACGTCACATGTCATCCTTTATTTTGCCATGCATTACTGCCACAACACTCAACAATTTTATGGAGTCCAATATCGATCATTATTGGACATTTAGCAGCATCATTCCCAAACTACGTGTTCCTTGCCCATCTGTCCAAATGAGGCAAGTTTTTTGCCACGGCCGACAAGAATTGTTTTGACATTTTGTACTGAAAATAAGGTTGTGTTTTAGTACGCACAAAACAAGCATTCTGCAACCAGGAAAGCTACTGTACTTAAACAATAAAAGATTTACTAAATGTGCTCACCATAGAAAATGAGGCTCTGAAAATCATGTGTAAGGCATACACTGAAAATTATTAGGCTGGGCTGCACTTAAAAATGGTGACTACAAAAAGATTTTATTATAATATTTTACTTATTTATTTATTTATTTATTTATTTATTTATTTATTTATTTTTTGTTGGGGGGCTTTAAAAGCAAAACGATCTGTAAAGAGTTTTGACAATTTTGGCTGATCTTTAACAGTTTTCAAATAACAATGAGCATAAGTTGGAAACAAATTACTTACCAAATCAAAACAATATTTTGATTCTACAGAAAGAGCTGATCTGACTACAACTGAGCATACAGTGTTGGAATGTGGAGGTGACTGTGAGATATGGGAGAGATGTATTGGTACTGACAATGGGCAGATGATATGTAGCTGTATTCATCCTACGCATTGTGAGGAGGAGGAGGAAGATGGGCCTTATTGTGGATCTAATGGAAAACAATACAGAAGCATCTGTGAACTCAAGGCTACTGGATGTCTGCTATATGAAGACATTGAAATAGATTATCATGGGCCATGTAGACAAGGTTAGAATTTAAATTATCCATGGATTAGTGGTAAACAAGAATGGTATATTGACAAACAAATGCCCCGCTGAGATTAATCTCATTCCGGTTTGAATGTGTATACAAACTCGCACACACATCTGTGCTGCATGCAGTCACTCTGTGGACATTCCTTTATTCACGTAAGGAAAATCCTATCCTTCAACACTGTGTGGACTTGTGTAAGTCCACATAGTGTTTGAAGTCCCTACTTTATGTTGACCTCTTTTGTTCTCATGTCCACACTTGGTATGTATAGCGTTTAAACACCCTTACAGATCCGGTATGTGGGATCCTGCTAGTGTTCTATTATTTCCTGTTCTGAAGAAATTCTCTGTAAATACAATAGAACAAAGAAAACCTTATGGAGTAGCATTGTTCTATTGTTAAAAGTACCCCCATAAGTTAGCGTGTAGGGCACCCAAGTGTGTAAACACACAGTCTTCCTGTGGACAATTCTTGTGTTCTTTCCTTTGTCCCTCCATTTAACTTTTTCCCAGAGACTTTGTACACAAATTTCCTTGTGGAGCACCCAGGTCTTTAGAATTCCCTTTATCAGGAACGTTTTCCTTTTTGTGTTTTGTTTGGGCACCTCTTGTTATTGTTCTTCCTTTTTCCATTTCTTTTTCTGTATCTCCTTCCTCTTCTGTGGAACTCTTGTCAGCAAACTCAAGATTTAAAATGAATTGAACCTTTAAACTCATAAGAGAGTTGACCATCAATATGAAGGCGGCACAGTTTGCATGATGTCATCAGTTGTTGAACTGCAAGGTTTTTTAATTTTAAAAAGCTATCCACTGTATTTGTTTTAATTCGAAAGCTATGACATTCATAATTGGGTATCTGATAGATCAAGACTGGAGCAGCAGTTGAGAAGTTAATTTAAAATCGTATGACCTTGATTTCCTTGCTAAACAAAGACACACTTTTCAAGTTCTATCAACTTTAAACTTCACATAGATAGATCTGCATTGTATCTAATGCATTAACATCACCCAGCCGCCATCTAAGAGATAAACGATGATGACACAATGGAAACATGCAGTTTTGTACACACGGCACACAGGATTGGCCAGTAGACAATCTCCTTTTGACCTCCAGGCGAGGGCGCCCTAATCAAATGTCATATGCATGATGTCTATAGCAGATGACATCTCTTAATAGAGATGGCATTATGACGTAACGTAACCAGTTGTCGATTAACATATATTCATAGTATAATATTTAGAAAAATTGTATCTCCTGAACTGCTAAAGTATTAATACATCATTATTTAATGGAGAAACTGTTACTGATTGCTTTTCCATTTTGTAATTTTTATCCTATTTTCTATTCACAGCTTTAAAAGGCTCTGGATTTAATAATAATCTTTAAAAATTATTTTTTACTTGTCAGCTTTAATTTTTGTACGAGTAATGTAGTTTTAAAAAGTAATTTAAAACTTGTATACAAAACTAGCCAATTACAGGATTTAAAATCTCATGCTCCAAAATGCTTGATGTGCTCTAGTGGTTATCTACTGTTGAGTGCGAGGGTCAGCGGTTGAAACCCCACCTGAGTAGTACATGTATGTATATTGGGGTTTTGTGATGGACTCACAAAGTACTGAGTAGCCACAATGTAAGTTTAACCTTTAAAAAAAAAATATTTTGTTGTGGTGTTGTTTTTACTGGGTTTTTTTCTTCATATGCACCAAAACAACTAATGATCAAAGTGAATGGGTTCTTTGGGTGCATTACATTTTATAAGCTTCAAGTTATTATAAAGTGCTCAATTGTGCATAAGATTTGATAAAAAAATAAGAGTGCATTTGTGTACAGATGTTTGTTTACAATGTACTGATCGAATAGTTTACATCCCATATCTTATTAATGGTAACATTTTCATGGTGTAAAACTCTTGGACTCCTGAAGGTTATTTTATGATTGTAAACGTATGGCTCAAACAGATGGTCTGACCTTTTGGGAACCTGCTAGTCATTGAGTACCAACATATTTGTTTTGACTCATGATGATCACTCACTTTCATATCACACCATAATCATTTCAAATAACCCAAAAGAGTTATTCTTGACCAATAACAAACCACAATCATATCAAATAACACTGAAGGATAAACTGCAATGATTTTGCAATGTCAAGTAAATGGTGTACTCTAACATTTGAACTTTTTACACTCACCACAAACACGGACATATCATGGTCATTCCGTGCCATCTCACCTGATTGTTTTGGCAGACACTGCTCAAATTTTGCTTTAAAAAACACAAAAAACAATCCCCTATGTGTGCCATGAACACACACATAATATTTTGTAATCCTACTCCTTGACATTTCTGAGATATGATATACAACAAATTAAGCCCCACTCCCTTCAATTTGACTTTTTGTGTTTCCGCATTTTTAGAGGTCTGTATCTACAAATGGAGATATACAACTACAAATTACAAATTAATGTAAAGGGTATCTGGTATCCCATCAACTAAATAATACTGTCAGAAATAGGACAGGTCGTTTTAGGTATAGGTCTTTAAAAATGGACATTTTTAGCCTGCGTAATGACTTTTCGGAGTCATTTTTGAGACCCCCTAGTGCCTATGAATTTAAAGTGAAATGGCCGATTGCTTTTATATTACATTTGGTTATAAATAAATAAAAACTAGGTGCATATGTGTGGCCTCATATGAGGATAGACCAATCACGCATTTTATGGTTATTTGACAGGGGTCTTAATATGGGTCCGCCTGTGAAAATGCAACAAATTTCTTTTGCTGACAGGTTTACAAATTTTTCCCAATAATACTTTGTATCCTGTATACTTGTGTAAAGAAAAAAAGTTGGCTTCTTTACTCCTTCATGTAAAACAAAAAATAGCTTACTTCTAAACAAAACAACATTCTATTACGCTAAACCACCATAACAACTGCCTAGACTAAACAGTGCCCCTCAATCATTTGTACATGTACACAGCGGCAACCATTCATTAATACATAATAAACAAAATAATAACAGTACAGCTTGTTAAAATTTTATAAAGGTTATGATTTGTCATGAGTAAGGTATTAACAATGATTTAAGCTTGAGTTCTGCTTGTAGAATATAGACAATTCTAGGCCTATGGGAAATGCTTTAAACGAAAATTTTGAAAGTTAGCAATTGAGCTTACTAATATACTATACTGTACTCTCAATACTTGAATGCATACATGTTTGCATACTAGACCCAGTACTCTGGCTTAAATTCGCATCATGCTGGCATTTTGTATTTTTGCGTCATATCACGAGTAAGCACACCTGTGATGCAAAAAAACTAAACACTGATCCTGCCCATTAGGAAGTATTTGCGCTAATGGCAAAAACACCTGAACAAATTATATTATAAAGGTTTGGTCTAAAATCAGCATTTTAACCATCTACCATTACATGTAGGTCACAACCAGGCACGACACACATTGCAAATCAGGGTTTCACCTCAACTTTTTTCAGTGACAGGGCCAGTAGCTTGTCATTACACTAGTCAACCAGCTTTTTCACTAATCCACATTTGAAATGAAATAGAGATGCCTTTTGAACTAGCCAACTGGACCACTTGGGGTGAAGTTTGCCTGGTCCTCGGGTGTTTTAACTTGCATTTTGGCCAGCGGACCCTCATTAAGGGCGAATACTGCAAATTATCCAAATGCTAATTCAGATCTGACACTTAATGCTGGGATACTTCATATTTTTAATGGCAAATTATGCCTGCATGGTTTCAAAAGTTGGTAAAACTCTGATACCTGTACACACCGTGGTGCCCTGTGCTTTTGCTGCATTGCCCCCTGGAAGTTTCTGACCAGTACAAATAAACAGTTTCCTCATAGAAGTGCCCCAAACCAGAGGGAAGGTGCTGTTCCCCTTCCAGAGCGAAGTTCAAGGCCCGTTTGTTCTCATCCCATCCCAAAACTTTGCGCATGTGTATTTTTAAAGAGCATCGCCCGACTATAAATATAGAATATAACATTATATTTTATATCTATGCGCCCGACTGGGAATTCAATTTGATTTGGTACGGCAGGAGCGCGACGTTTGTCACCAAGTCGTGCAACAGTTTCGAACTTAAATCAAAAGTTTGCGCTAAACGTCGCTCTTTTGTCGAATGTTCTTATTATTTGAGTTCGAAACGGCAAAGGTGCTACGTTTAGCGCAGGCCTGAATGGACGAACAACTTGCGCTTGAAAGTATTAGTCGAGTATTACGCACAGACCCCCCCCCCCGCATCGGGTCAAGCCATGTTCTGTAGGAAGTGGAATTTCCTGGATTGGCACATCTGACTTTTTCCACCACGCTGCCCTGTAGTTGGCACGCTTGATGTGAGGTACCATTGACTCCTTTCATAGTGGAAGCTTGGACAGATCGACGTCCATCTTGATGGTTCCGCCCTCATCAGCTATCTTCACATGAGAGGCCTCCACTGTATAAACTTCCTTGACCTTTGGGAATCCATCGAGGAAGCTGCAAACTCATCAAGATCACCTACCAGCTTGGCCTCTACCTCCCAGCTTTCACCCAATTTGGGCAAACCATGGAGGGACCTCCATGGTAAAACACACTAGATACCGTGGCTTCTACTCAACTGCTTCATCATAAATGTGTTTTACCTTGAAGGTGATGAAATAAATGCCAAGTAGCATGATGCAACGAGCATAATGAAACAGAATGAATAAGATAGTCCTGTCTGTGCACACCAGCCTGCTTGTAACCATGTTGCTTTGCATAAAGCAGGTATAGAAACAACGGCGACGGAACGCCCCCCCCCCCCACATCACACACTTTTGAAAAGCCTAAACGTTTTAAAAACTCACCCACATGACTTTATTAACGGCATATGATACTGCTCGACATGTTTTACAATCACTTAAAGATTTGTGGAAGAATAGTTTATAGGCCGACACCGGGCCCAAGCATTTGCTTAAGCTTAAACTTTTTAGTTAAAGCACTCGATTAAATCAAACTATTTCCAATAATTCAACAAAGAAGATTTCTTGTGCGGCCGTTTTGAAAAATGCTTGTCTTGCGCATGCTCATAAAGACACCTTTCTAGACAGATTCTAGAGGTAAGGTCGGGATGCGTCTTTATGAGCACGCGCACTCGCCACGTTATCCGATTAGCTTAGCGGCTGAATGACGCAGACACGATCTGCATTAGGCGGTCTATTACAAAACACGTCTTGCTGGCCAATTGGCAAATCACAGAATAGTGGTAGTTGTTCAATGTATAAGGTATAGTAATTTGTCCAACGATCGTTCCCGAAAAACGCCATATTTACGGGCAAATTGCATTTTGACTTACAGCTGCGTCAATCGCTCCCATTGTTAAACCCAGCCGAGTTGAATTTGGTTCAGTAATACACTTTTTAGATCGCTGGAAGTAAAATTAATTCCGAAAATCATGTGATTTATCTACGTTAAAAAAATTTGGTTCAGATAAATCACGTGAACTTGTTTTTTGAAAATGCTCGATAACGGCCAAATTTGAGGGTTTCTTTTAGGGATTGGTCTACTCTATCCCTGAAAGACCATCTTAGCTGGTGTGTGCCTACATACCTAGGCCTATGTTGTGCAAATGGAAATAAAATACACAGGAAAAGAAATTACCCCCACTTTTAAAAGTGTTCTGCCGCCGCTGTATAGAACAACACGGCTGTCTGTCTCTTCTAGGTTTGATTTTAGACCCTCAGATTGTATCTGATTGTAGTGATATAGCATTTTGCTTGGTCATTGAATGTTAAATTCTGTAAATCGGTCATCAAAAGAGGGCAGTGTTCATTGGTTATATCCGGCCCGGAGAGTTCATGACCGCGTAAGGTTTTGTGGGTCGATGGATGTGAACGGCGAACAAGATAGGTCCTCAGGGATGTTTTAGGTTTTCTTGATTGCTTATAAATCATAAAGTAAATTAGAGTAATTATCTCACTGGCAGTGGTAATGATTCTTTTCCATCGGGACTGTGTTCTTTGATGGGTTTAAGTGTTTTGGACAACGTTGGTTTGCTCGGCGCGGTGGAATATTTGGCGTGAAGCCAGTGTGAGTAGTTCCCGCGGAAAAGTAAGCTGACTTTTCATGGAGGCTGACAGCGAACTGACTTTCCTAGAGCTTTGCCAAGAAATGGAGTAAGGAATCACTGTGGCATTTGATGCATCGGCTGGTGAGATGATTAATTACTTTTAATTTCAAATAGTTACTTTTAGATGATTATAAGTCATGTTAATCTTTGATCTCAATTGTCCATGTGTGCTGGGGTAGGTTGGACTAACTGTGGTACATATGCGGATGCATTGTAATGGCATAGTGTTGTATCATTGTGTGAATTGAATTACTATTAATAATGCACATAAGTGTTAACCAACGTTCCACTCTGTTTAACGGTACGATTTAATTGAAGTTGATTGCACTGTGTGGTATATCAACAGGTTTTTCTCGGAATGGACAAACAATAAAAAACGACAGATACAGGGAAATACAACTTAGACTGATGTAGTTCAGTCCTATACTCTTTATTGAGTTCACTACATGATGAAGATACATGGTGTAGTTGGAATCAATAAAACACACTCAGCCACAAATATGACCTTTCTCCCCTCTAGTTGCTGTGCTGCCTCAGGACAACCCCAGATGCGGAGCATGAACTTTCATAAGTGCTTTTTGTTTACATCAGTCTGCAGAAAACTTTTGAATTTGTCAGGCTTTCTTTTGTTGATCCCCTAAAGGATGATTTTAGCACTGCTTCCCCGACGTAGCCTCTCTTGACTTTTGACGGAATTTTATAATTACAAATCAGTGGGAAATAAAACATCTGGTTTGCGAGATAGCTGATTCAGGTCTTGAGGTAGGGTAAAGGTCTAGATTTAGAAATGATGTCACACAATGATCGAGATATGGATCACCTTGTTGGAATAGTAAATTTTGGTAGAAAATAAGCCTTTAAGTTTATATACGGTATCAAACGCACGACTTAAATCTACACACTCAGAACAAAAGGTAAACAAAAGTTATGTAAAAAAAGTTGTGTAAGAAATTACGTAATTGAAGTAAAAAGCCACGAAAAAAATATATACTAAATTGTTATGTAAAAAAAAAATACATACTCAAAGGGTAAAATTACTGTTTACTTTTGGTTTTGTAAACTTTACATGTAATTTGTAAAAAGTAACCGAAATTGAAGTAAATTAGTCCACGTGAAAACATTTTCTCATAATGCAAATGTAATACACTCGTGCATGTATCAAGGGCGTCGATCGCTTCTGAAAAGTAGAGGGGACGGGCGAGCAAGTATGACAATATTCATGTTACATTATAGGCCCAAAATACCATTCTGCGCGTGGTCCATCAGAAAAAAAGATGAAAATGTAAAAAATATTTCACTGTTTGTTCGCTTTTCTTTTATTTGAACAAAAATTGTAATGAAATATTAAATCAAGAAAATGGTGTATATTTTTACATTTTGTTGCATATTTCTATGAACAGTCAATCAAAAAGTGGGGGGACATCTGATACGCTGTCCCCTCCAGTCTAAAAAGTGAGGGGGACATGTCCCCCCCCCCGTCCCCCACCCATCGACGCCCTTGGCATGTATAAGCATAGAGTAAGCAAGTCGCAGGCCCACATAACAATCCAAGATGGACGGGGTGAACAGAACACTGGTGCTGCAGGGTTTTGATGATTAGAGTTTGTGTGTTCAAAGTTGCAAGGGGAAATTTGGCTTTATGGTCGTCGTGGAACAACAGTCTGTCGAAGAGGCAAAGGCCTCATCCAGGAAAACCATGGCGTATACTAGCTGCAAAGACTTTCAACACGAAGGCTTCAGAATCTGGGGCAATTTAAACCGTCGAAAAACTCTTTTCAGAGCCAGACCTCTTTCCAGAAGAGATTTTTACCTTGTCTGCCGGGCTGACCCCCCCCCCCCATTTTGTTTACACTATAGCTATGAGTATTTTAAATTTTTTAAGATCTTTAATTAACAGCAGAATGTGATTTTTTTTCTCACATGTTTAGACGGAAAAAAGTACAATTTACTGGTAGAAATATGTAATTTTGTACGAATACACACAATCCAAGTAAACATTTTACCTAAACAAACAGTAAAATAATAATAATTACACAGCTATAAGGTAAAGTATTTACCCATAAAAAGGGTAACGCGGAATAGTTTTACATACATGTAATAAAAGTATAAGGTTTACACAATCAGAGTGTAAGATTTTACATATCTAGCGTTTACTTTAAATTTAGGTAAATATGTTTACTCCTAAACGAAGTAAGTTTGTAAGTCTTTGTTGTGTAAGTTTTTACCGTGCAACAAACTGATAAAAGTTTACCTCACTGTTAGCAGGTTCACCCGCTGCCTCTAAAACATTTTTTTTTTACACAACCTTTTTACACAAAAATGTTTACTTGTGTAAAATTTTTTCTGAGTGTATAGAGGAGATATTTCATCCACAGCAGGTACTCATGTCCAAAGATTGCGGCCAACAAACTTGCTGATACCTATATTGTAGAACAAGACCACAAGGAATGAAGATATTGGTGGTCAATGGTCAGTTACAAGTCCATTGTTTTGACAGTGGTCAAATATCTGACGAACAAAGGTTTTTACATAAACTATTGGAGTCAAAGCTCTTTTCTCTCTATTTGAAAACGGCACCAGGTTAGCACGCTTTGCTCATGCGCATGAAAAACAGTTTTCTTCCTAGGGACAGCACAAAGAGGTACATTCTTTTTTTCTTTTTTTATGAAAATTTGTATTTTAAAGCATGGGAAAATACCCGATTAGTGGCCGCTTAGTTAATAGTAAAGTACGGTACATGTTAAAAGAAAATTGTGTAAGGGAGTGTTAATATCCATCCACCTTTGCTATCTGACTCTCCATGAATCACATGTCTCCGACATGTATTCCACAGTTCCTCACTGCAACTTTCACCCGGTTGGTGTTTACTGCCAATACAACTCACAAAGGCGATAATCCTATACTCTTAATATATAATCCTAAGTTATAATTACATCCCAAATAAGCCATTTGTCTTCGTGACTTTAAATCATTCTTAATGATAATAAAATATGCTCATCTTGTCTTGAGATGCTTAAATTGTTTATCATCATTCTCATCCGACTTTTAGTGAGTTGCATGCATGTTTTCCACAGTTCTTTTCTAGAGTTAACACCATTTAGGGGTAAACCCCGCACAGCTCAAAGCAACAATAATCCTTTATTTAATACAAATACAATGACAAAACTAAACGTTCATCTCCAGGATTTAGATAAGTCTCCACGGTAAACCTGGATCTTGAGTTATTGATTAATATCAAATAGCCATTAGTCTTTATGACAAAACATTCATCTGAATGGTCTTAAATATCAATAATATAAAGTATTGTACTTGACATACATAATTAATTTTCTGCCATACGGTAAGAAGTTCTACCAACTACTAATATTGCAAGAGTCTTCTCTATAGGTTGAGTCGATGCTCTCTTTTTGAAAATATCATTTTTTTACTTGTGAAGTTTTCATCGTCCTTGTTCCATTATCAGTTCTTCCGGAACTCCTTTATTTGCCAAATGAGAGGCCCCATCCGATCTCATGCTATGAAGCACATAATTCGAAAAATATGTTACTCCTCCTTTCTAAGTGCATCAACCAAAATCTCCCTGCATCTTGTATCATAGGTTTATACGAATGGGTTGAGGAATGATAAGACATAGGTGAAAACAAAAGCACTTTTTGGAGAATATCATTGTCACACTTTTTCATGCATGCTAGCAATAGTTTTACTGGGAAAAAAATATCCAGGAACATCTGATAATAAGCTGGTATTACTCTCCCTGAACATGTCTGTTTTTGATCGGGGAATGAAAAAACTTTAGTCATTGTTGCCAGGTAGTTGTTTAATATGACAAGCTCTATTTAATAAAACAGTTGACAACAAAACGAAAAAGGCATAACTTGATCCCTTCTAAACCGTTGGGAAACGCTGACCAGAACTATTGCTTGTAAATGATCTTGTGCATTCAGAAGAATAATGGTATGTTGATAATTAGTTCTAATTCATAGTTCTACACCAGTACAGTCATAAATTTCTAAGAAATATTTTTTGTTTCAATTGTAGGGCATTTAAGAAAAGTAATATTGATCCAAGTCTTGTATGACCACAGTAAAGGCCAAAATGGAGAGGATGACAACCAGGGGGAAATAAACGCTCCCTTTCCTTTAATTGAATAAATATGCTTGAGTACACTTGTAGTTAAGAAAACAGGGGTACTAAAAGACAGTTTTCATCTGCCCGGTCCTGGGCAAAAGCGGCCACACCGGACGTACCTGGGTTCCAGAACCTTGAATAGAAATAAGGTAATTTTGCGTTATAATAGCATGCAAAACATTCAACTGTTAAAAAATGGGCCCCACAATCCTTTAACATATTCCAATAATTCTAGCGAAATCCCCCAATCATCAGTGTCTATTTGTCTACTTATGCAGTCAGCTTCTTCGTTTTCGTCTCTCAGAATACATGCAACCTCTAGTCTTATCTCATTGCTTAAACACAAGATTAAAACATCCATAGATTATTTCTGCAGCTCTGGTTTCATGCTGCCGACTTCAATGATATGGGCTGCTGCTTGACTGTCCGTAAATTGTATTAGGTGGGACTTGGAGATGATTGGTAAAGAAATGCAAAATTGTGAAATGTATTGTTTTCAACTTTCGCCATGTTGAGCTTCGCTTAGCTTCGTTATCAGTCCAAAGAATACGGGCAGTTTGGATGTCATTGTAAAACGTGTCTTACATTTAGTCTATTTACGTAAGCTTTCCAGAACTCAATTTCAGATGACCAAATTTCATATAAAGTTGTGGAGCTATCCTCATTGACGGCATTAGCAATTTCTACTTGGCAATGTCTGGTCATAAACTAGTTATGTTTCCACATACGGGGCTCAGCGAAATTATTTGCCCGACGAACGAATGCAACCTCCTATATGAGGTGCATAGATCCAATACGGTGTTTACAACCGTATTGGATCTATGCACCTCGGAGATTGTCTGAGCGATTTTATTTACTCTTCTTTGTAAATATGTAGTGGTCCTTCAGCTGAGTCCCAAGTCATACATAGCCATACAGTATGATGCAAGGGATACCATTGGCTCTTTTCTATGTAGAATACTAAACCAGACCTAATATTTCAGATTTAACATGCGTGGATAATTCAGTATTTCTGGATGCACAGGGGATACCACAAAAACAACAACATCGTCACGTTGAAGTGCAATCTGCCTGATGCAATCAAACGTGTCACTAAAGGTTTCTTAAGAGTTAACAATAAGAGGGCGCTGTTGTATTAGCTGCCTGTGGTTTTATTCTCTGTCCAAAGCTGATGTTTTTAATCTCATTCCATCGACGTTTACTGGTTTTGTCTTTTTATGTCGTTCCTGTACCTGAGTGAACCTTTGTAGTCGGAATTCCTCCGTTTATAGTGTGTTTTTATGTATGTGTGTTTGTATGGCTTGACCACAACATATTTTCTTACTACAAAAGCAACATGGCTGCCAAGCCCCTATATGTAGCGGCGACTTACATGATTGTCTTACTTCTTGTGGATCTTCGACCTGTACCTTGGATTGGAACCCCAAAGAATATCTTGGACTTTAAACCGTTGTCTGCATCTTTTGACAAAACTGCCCCAGAACCAGCAGTATCACTACGGGTGAGTCCTTACTCGTATCGACGTAATCGAAAGATAGCGTCACCCAAGTTTGTATTATTGAAATGGACCAAACATGGTGCAATATCTATCTTTGTACCGAGCAATAATCCGCCGTTTGACATCACAGTCTTCAAGGATGTTGAAATTAATCCTGACCCAGGGCACACCGTTTTGAGTGAAACTCCGAATAAGAACAGTATTCCTCAGAAGATTTCCACACCATGTAAAATTAGGCCCCTAAGTATTCAGTTAATCAACTTTTGAGTCTACGATCACTTTCCTGCCGCTTGAACCCTCAACAGCAAGCTGAGTTGAAACGTAATGGTTTTAATCAAATGAAGAGGAAGGCGAGCTGGTACACGGATTCAACAAAGGAAACAAAAAGCTCTAGCTGCCTACCCTGCTAAGTCGACTTTTCATCTTAGCGGCCCGTTAAATGAATTTCGATCCAAGTAATTATAACTGGAGGGAGAAACCATAATAAAACCCAACATTCACAAGTGCCAGTGTTGCGGATGCAGCTGCAAGACCTGGTTTCAAGGAAGGAGCAAAGGAATCAAATGGGGGCACAATCCATCTTGCCCCGCCTCTTACTAACAAACGCTCGTTCAGTGTTAAACAAGTTGGACGCGGTCGAGATTGTGCTTATTACCAACCAGATTGACATTGCAGTAATAACTGAATCATGGATTAGTCCAAGTACAGCATCCGAGCAGTATTCATTGGAGGGTTACAATGCCTTTAGTGTATGTAGACAAACAAGAACTGGTGGTGGAGTACTTGTTATGTTAAAGATCACCTTCGAGCATCTCCCATCGAAGGCATTGTAGTCCCACGAGAGCTTGAGGGACAATGGATTTTAGTTACATCACCCATAACTTCCAAGGAGTGTCCTGAATTTGCTTTTTTGCAGTTTATATTGCCCTGACTCACCTCATATCTAATTATTATACCAACACATCTTGTCTACAATGGATCATTTATTAACTCGTAAACCAAATATTGGCTTAACCATTTTACATTAT